>CAHIKZ030005441.1:882500-1152500 GCA_903632075.3 Acanthosepion pharaonis | reverse complement strand
AATAAAAGTGATTCTCACTGTTACAGTGTATTTCTTGCCTTATTTAAATGTAATATACCGAAAAATATTCATGAATATGAAAGGATTATGATGAAAATAAGCAGACATAATGTTTGTAATTTATTCAATCAGACATGCCTAAAAGATAATTTTCTGCCTAAATACACAAATATATATATATATATATATATATATATATATAAATGAGAGAAAGAACAGATGGAGTAAAATTCCACTGTTCGTAGCATTTACTTTTAAAAAAAGTGCTCAATATAAAGTAGGACAATATATATATTGTTATTTTTATTATAAGAGATTATAATGAAAACTAAGATTGTACTTCTTCAGGCGATGGTAAGTCGCTGGCGATTAAATGATTTTAAATCCCCAGTTACTTACCATCACCTGAAGAAGTACAATCACAATATTGAAACATGAAAGCTTTTGTGTAGTAATTTCAACATGTTTTCATTATAATCTCTTATAATAAAAATAATATATATTTTGAACCCTTTATTTAATTTATGTGGATAGACTGTTCTCCTTCCACTGTTCATGTCTAGTTCTTGTTTTTATTTAGTATTGTTAGTTATTGCTTGCCAGTTTCCACTGAGTGCAAGTACACACTGCCCAAACCTGAGATTGGACTCACAATCACTATGTGACCAAATTCACAAACTGACAATTTGCTGTAGTAAAATTAGAGCCTTAAATTTAACCTTGACTGCTGATTAGGTTGCAATTGCTGCTGCAGTTGAAGACTCACTGTCATTTGTCTGTCTTTCTTTCTTTACTATCAGCTCCCATATTATATTCATTTCTATGCTAGGCCTACTAAGGAGATCCTCATAGCTTAATGCACTGATTCTTTCAGACGTCTAACTAGGTTTTGTAGTTCTTAGTAAGGCTTGTCTTTTCGCAATCCCTCCCAGCCACTGTTCTGCCATTCATTTATACAAGCTTGTTAGGTAGGTTACTTGCTGTCCCTCTTGCTGTCAATGTCCCGTGAGTGTCAAATTCTCCAAGTCCTCTTGTCTCATTATATAGCCTAGAAATTTCAACTGTCTCTTTCTGGTTCTTTGCTTTTATAAATGTCATTTTGGTGGCAGCAGCAGCAGATGATTGTAAGTATTCATAAAGGTTTTTACTATTCATATTCTCCAAGATTCTTTCAAGAAAAATGCCCTGGCTTCAAGTACAGCATAATCAATTTACTTACCTGTCATAGTTTTTTAAAAGTGGGTAGAAAAAGTAGCCTGCAACAGACGAAAACCTGTTTGGTGTTGCCTGTGGCTCTGGTTGTGTCCGTCCTTTAGCAAAGCGCCGAGTTTTGCTTTCAATTCTCTTCTGGACAATTTCTTGCCAATTGTAGACTTTCTTTTCTGGTTGAATCAGTTCGACTTTCACATCTGTCTGAGAAAGAGTCTCATTTCCAGATTTAGATTTCTGGGCATTTGGCTTGGCCAATTCCATAGCTGCTGTTCCAAGAACCTTGTTGGATATTTAAAAAAAAAAAAAAAAAAAAAAGTAGAAAATATATAGAAATTTTATACACAATATATATGTATATGTATGTATGTATATTGGTATGCATGTATACCACAGGTTGCCTTGTGGGTGAAATTGGGTAGACAGAACCCTTTGGGAGCCATCAATGGTTGTGCTAGCACAAACTCACAAGTAATCGTGACTGAGAGTTTGAATGTGCTGTTGATCACGCTAGATAATGCACTCTCTCCCAGAAACTGTAACTAAGGTCCACTCAGCATAGTTGCAGTATAAAGCACAGGTGTGTTCTGTGGGTGTTGAACAAACATAAATGTGCCTGAGCAGGCGTTTGCAGCAGGGATTAGCTATTATATATATATATATATATATATAAAAAATTCATTAATTATTCTTTTAAACACATATAAATTCAAAACAATAGATATTTTGTGGCTATTTAATGATTTTTTCCTTTAGTGTATGAATATTCTTTCATAAATGTGGTTGCTGTGTGGGGATGAATTGGCCCAAAGCCTTCACAAGAGTTGTTATCAGGGAGTGCATATGAGAAAAGAAAATTAATTGTATTTGAAGTAGTGGATTGCATTATCGTTTTTCGAAAGAGATGTTGGTTCAATTCTTTATGAAATGATTGCTAGAAAACATCCCCTCCCCAAATTTCTAAACAAATCCTACAGATGCATGATTTGTTCTTAACCAATAAAAATAGACCACTTTCCAGTCTCATCCGCCATATTTTTATTCTTTCTTCTCTTGAAGTCAGAACGCTACAATCACTTGACTGTATCCCTTTTGTGTGTGAACACAATTCTTTGTAAACTTTTTACCTTATTATTGTTGCTTTGCCTCATTTTGACTTGCATATATATATATATATATATATATATATATATATATATATATATATATATATATATGTTTATTTAGTATTATTTTACCCTGTTCTTTTTTCTTACATTTCTAATTGTTTATTGAGAACTTTGTCAATCCCATTTGTTCAGCATTTTGACAATTACACTTAACGTGGCTAATTACTCCACAAGAGCTGTTATTTTAGCAAACTCTTCAATATTTCAAGCTATACAAAAGTTAGTGTGGAAAGCATTTTATCACCAACAAAAATCTTTCACTTTTACTTACCTCAAGTATATCAAGACGCTGCCTGATGTTATAATTCCTGGCATAGATCTGTTCTGTTAAATACGTTGCAGACTGTAAAGGAAACAGAGTAAGTATATTAAAGTTAATTAAAATAATAGTTATTAATTTTTAATGAGTTTTTCAGTATATTTTTAATGCTTTTTATCATACTGCTCAAGTCATTTTTACATTCTACAATCTTTAACCAACACAGATTGAAAACATAGAAGATGAAACAAAAACTAAAAATTAATGACAATTCTTCATCTAAGAAAATGGGACAAGTTAAAACTTTTATATCTATTACTACTAGGCACATCTTTGAAGGTACTGTAAAGTTTAATGGCATGAAAAAAAATTAACAGCTTTGTGGGTAGTATGACGCTTGGCCCCGGGCCGGCTCAACTCCCGATGTGGGATCCGGTCTCCTCGGCTGATCGTGGATCGATCACTTCGAACGCACCTGCCCTACCCCACGCCAGTAAAAAGATCGAAGACAGGCCCGATCCGAATGGTCGACTGAGACCGAATATCACGGTTGCACCGGCCAGAGCAAGGTCACAAGAAAAAGAAATAAAAAGCGCAACTTGCTTAAAGAAAAAAAATATTTATATACTCTTAAAGTTGATTAGTGATGTTACTGAGTGTTCAACAGGCAAATGTTTCCCATGCAGTAACTAGCTACCCTTCCCGATTTATCGTAACGCACTGGTGGGTGTTGGTTTCAGATCAGTATCTTTGGAACAAGGCTTTAAGTCGGAGGTTTTCTACTTTCAGACGACAGGTCACATGGGAACAGGATTGGTCTTGTCTGTCAGCTCAGCTGCCTGGCGTGTCCCTTCAGTCTGCGACTCCTTATTTTTGAGCGTGTGTGCGTTGAACTCTCCTCGGCTTCTCATTTTATGGGGCCCAGTAAAAAGGGCTGGGTGGGCATGGTGTCTCTCTGATCGCCAGCATACCCCAACGACCAATCAGAAGGCTTCCTACAACCGTCCGAATGTGGGGGATGCCTCCTTTTCCCCAGAACTCTGTTGGCGCTCCGCCTCTCTGAGCCACTTGACCAAATAAATCTTCTCGCCACGATTCCGCTTGTTAGTGACGAAGCCCACTGGCCTTTTGAGTAGATCTCAACTTCAGCACCCGACGGCCACTTTTAACAAATAAAAATAATATTTCTTAATTAATTGTTCGGATGTCTGCCTGCGCCCGAGAAGTGTTAACATGACCGTCAAGTGTCTTTGTTTCACCTCACCGTGAACTTAATTGGCCGGTCCGACGAAATGGTACTTTTATAAATCCTATTCTAGCCAAAATTCACTCAAAAAGACAATTTGGGTAAATTTTAATTCCCGACAATCACTTTAGAAAGAAAAAAAAGGATATTTCCTAATTAGTTGTTGACACGGTCGTCAAGTGTCTTTGTTTCGGAAAGACTGCTTCATATTTCGCCAATTTTGTGCCTTCGTGAATCGGGTCATCACTGGGACAAGTAGAATTGTCAAGTGTTTTAAAGTGCCTTTGTTTTCGCCTCGCAATTGACACACCTGGCTACTCCAAGGAAATGGCACTTGGTGAATTTTTGTTCAAGTCAAAATTCGATTTAACAAAACAATTCTTCTTTTCTTAATTCCAACCACCTCTGGTCATCGGTCTAGCTTAATTTCGTGTTATTTCTTTGACAATTCACTTATCAAAACAATTTACCTTTCCTCTAACCCGGCCCAGCGTCCCACAGTGTTACAGGTAGTGCAAAGCTTAATGATATGGAAAAATTGAATAAGCAAATTAAGTTCTAATTCTTGATAAATGTTATTGCATTCACCTAATACTAAAGGCATGAATCCATATTTTTTCCCTGCAACAGAGCAGACTAAGATCTCTAGCCTTGGTTAGCAACCAGTCTAGAAGGACAACTAACAATTCAAAACTGTGGAGAAGGTAATGAGAAACCAATCCATTATTACCCCCAGATTTTAAAGAAATGGAAACTATGGAAAATCATGGTAAGTGAAGGGACATGGCAGGTAATAAAAAAAAAAAAAATGAGATGCTTACTAAGTGTAAACAAGCAATAGAGAATGAAAGAAAGACCAATGAAAAATGAATAATGTCATGCTTTGTTGAAGAAATTGGAGCATCTTAAGATATATATCTTCATTCCTGAAAGATTTCCGACTTTCCTAAGCCAAGATACATGACTACAAAAATGTTAAAAAATTTAAAGAAAACGGTTAAATCCATAGCCTCATGTTATTTGAAATATATAACACATAAATTAATCCCAAACTAAAATGATTTAATTACTAATTTGCAAAAAAAAAAAAAAATGCTAAAACACAAATTACTCACTTTTTTTTTTTATTAGACACTGAATTGTTTCACTTAGTGTCTCCCATAGCTTGCCTGACATTTCAGCTAACCTGATAAATATTAATGAGTACAGTGGAACCTTGGTCCACGAATTTAATTTGTTCTTTAAGGACATTTGTAACCTGAAATGTTTGTAAACCGAAACTATTTTTCCAATAGAAATCAATGTAGAGAAAAAGTCACAGTACAATAAAATTGGAAAAGAAAAGCACAACACAACGCACGAATGTATACAACATGGCGGTCAACTCATAAATGATTCCGTCTGGGTTAACTTGGAATTGGCAATGTTGTTCAAGAACTGAAATTTTGTTCTATAACCGAGGCATTTTCATCTCGAATTTTCTGTTTGAAAACCGATTTGTTCGACATGTGAGACGTTTGAGAACTGAGGTTTCACTGTATTTCTAAACTCAAAAATTTTGAAACCCCAATAACATTTTTGTTCTCATATATAAATACTTGTTACAAAATAAAATCCTTTCATTTGCCTTAAAGTCCTACAGAGGACAAAATATGTCGGTTAAGATAAATTTCCTTTTGTCTGTCTGTGTTTGTGTGTGTGTGTATATATATATATATATATATATATATATATATATATATTGTGCGATGGGTAAATTGTCGCTTAAATTATGCAAAAACGAGAATAATACTGACATTTCATTTTAACAGGAATATTTACCAAAATTGAACAAAAATATGTTGAAATACTAAAGAGTAAATTTATCCAATAAAAAATTGCCATTGACTTCAACCTCAGACTCCAGATGACTTCAGAATCTTCTACATCTCTTTTGGATGGTCTCTTTGTTTAAGTTGGTGAATGCTTACCCTCGGTTTATCTTTGGTATTACAAGGTGTTTTGTTGGTCTCTAGCTCAACTGCACCCCACACATAATAATAAAGGGGGCGGGGTTGCAGTCTGGGGAGTTAGCTGGCCAGATGTAAGGGGTGATGTAGTCACAGAAATTATTTGACAGACATGACTGGGTTCTGCTGCTTGTGTGGCATGGTGCAGAGTCCTGTTGCCAGACATAGGGTCTTCCAGCAGCCACCCTCTTGACCCAGGGCAGCACTACTTCCTCAAGGCACTTGATGTAGGTCTCTGTGTTGATTCTGAGTCCCTCACCAACAAATTCAGGAGTTGTTATCAGAATGATCAGAGCAAGTTTTCCAAGCTGCAGTAGCTTTGTAATCACCATTAGACTTATTCAACTCTTTCCGAATCCTCTGCACTGTCCTCAGATTGACACCCAAACACTCTGAAATGTTCATATTGGAGTTTCCAGTGTAAATGCCAAGTAGTACAGCTTGCTGTTTCCAAATTTCTTGTGGAGTGAATTGTGTCATGGTGCACTTTTTCTCACAAATGGTGCCCAACTGACCGTACTATACTTTGCAGTCAACAAAATCAAAAACAAACAATGCACATGTGTGAAATTAAAAATATAAAATGGTGACTATACCCATCGCACCCTGTATGTACTATCATCAGATGTAAACAAACAATATAGCATGAAGTAAATCAGATAAAGGAACATATTGTTGTGAGTATAAACACTTTTGATGAGAATTTATAAGCTTCTAGTACAGTTGACTCGCTAACAACTTTGGTGGACTCATCTAAGTCCAAATGAAAAATAAGACACAGAATTTGAACAAAGAAATATTAACAAATATATTGACAGGACATTTTATAAAAGAAAAGATAAGAAATGAAATGTGAAAAGTTCAAAGCAACTTTCAATGTTTATCATTGATTACTCACATTTTACAGCAATGAAAAGAATACATCTTTTCACTATGAAAAGTCAACAAGAAAGAGATCAAGTCTTTCAAATCTTGTGCCCCCTGTAATATTGTCGAGGGTGATAATTTAAAAATCTCACTACAATGAAACTTTACCATCGGGGGTGTTAATCCAACCTGCTATATACCTAAATCTGAATTTTGTCAAGTAACAGGCTTTAGTCATGTTCGATAGGCTACCAAAGATAGGGAAATTATTTCTGCACCATGCTCTACGTATTTAGTGGTTGTAGAATGTAAAAATAAGCAATGTTTCAGCTACTGTATTTTCTTTTGCATACTACAAGAAATTTTGAACATAAATTAAAGGCAAAAAAGGTGATCATATTATACACAAGTACACGTTTTCAGAAATTTTTACTTTGCTTAAAAAAAACTTTTATTTAAACCAACAAGATTACAAATACACTCAGTTAGCACAATAGATAATAAAACACAAATTATGCTGGTGTTGATAACAATTGTTAGAAAAGTTTTTTGATATGTCGGCCAGATTTGTTCTTTAGAAATCAGTGTAAGAACAGTTTTGCTCACAAAGTTTATTTCTATTTTGTTTTTTTTTTGTTCTTTCTTTGGTTTCAGCTAAAGTCTCTTTGTGTTTTGTGTTCCTTTTTTTGATTGGCCAAAATTATTTTATTTTACAGTGTTCCTTTCTTTTTCATTTTTTTTCTAACATAGCGTAAGTTATGCATAGATCCTCTCTGAATTTTGGTAGTTTTTAGTCACAAATGGCTAGACTCTGGTCCAGCAAATGTCTGCTGTTTTGCAGCTGGGTTCAGTTTTTTCTTCTTCTTTTTTTATTTGTGAGTTGCCTTCTCATTAGTTGAGAGAGAAGGAGAGAGAAAAAGATATGGGTTTTAATAGAAAGCGAAAATTTTAATTTTAATTCTTTAAATTTTTGTTTATATATTTTATTATCATTTTTTGGGGGGATTCACTACACACTCGATAGTGAAAAAGATTCTTGGAAAGCTAATGTTTCTGTGCTGATTCTGTTGACATCTCTTCTTTAGAGTTAGATATAAACACTTTTGAGATGTTTATTTAAAAAAAAAAGAAAAGAATCTTGACTCACCTGAATGGGACACAAAGCAGTAATGGCAACCAGAGCTCGAAATCGACTTTCTAAAAAATCAGTGCAGGAGGAAATATTTGTTAAATGCAGGAGAATTCGACAAAACTCGACAGCAATCTAAAAAAACAAGAATCATATCTTAAAATGTATTAACAATATCAACCACTAATGACATTTATGTTTAAAAACCGCCACAAGCCAAAGTTTGAAGAACATCAAAAACCTGTCATCCATGAAGAGATAATGCAATCGGGTATATGTGTAGAGGGAAAAGTAGTCACCAATCGCAGTGGGATGAAATAATAAAATGCAAAATTTAGAATAAATGATTGACAGAATCATTGCAAACATGACACTCCTCTTAATAACACCTTCAGCAGGTCAAGCATAGAAATGAGTCCTACATAAATATTTTTGATTAGGAAAGAACAGACATTTAATGCTACAAAATTCTACTACCTGATTATCCTGTGACCTAGTGAATAAGTGTTGGTTTATTGCATTTAGTTACATAGTGATTAGGAAATCAACTTTTGGATCTGGTTGTGAAAAGATATTTGGAAAAAGTTGAAAGGTATAATGTGAGAAGCATTGTCACTAAAATGACCAAGATGAGGACACTAAAGTCAAATAGATTAATTTATTGTAAATTAATTTTTGATAATGAAGAAAAATAAATATTAACATACCTCAGAAAATTTGGTAGATGATAAATTTGTATTAGAAAATGTAGATAACGATTGTCTTAAGTAGTTGTAGTCTACTTGGAAGATTGACATAAGACAGTCCTTCAAACTCTCTGAAATATGGCCTTGTACCAGACTAAGAGAAGCTAATATTTTTAATTTATTTACATTAATTAAGATCTATTTTTTAGGTGATTGATAAGAACTTCTTAGAAGTTTTTACATCTCAATTTGATTTCATTGAAAGAAAATGACAAACAAGAAAGAATTTCATGCTTTCTATGATAAATCTGCAGTACTTTTATTGGAATTAATACAACTTTTCTGCCTGAGATGAAACCAGGTGTTCTAGAAATTACTGGTCTTGATTAAATGAAAATAATTATGTATACATACAAATAAATCCATATAGATTTACTAGAAGAGCCTGGTGGGGGAACCAGTTTAGTTACTGATGATTCAACTATATGGCAGATTGTGCTGGGTTACATGGTACCAGCTGCACTGAGAGTGACTGGACGTGTATAAACAGGTTCTAAAAAGCAGACAGTCAAAAGTGACAAAAGAAAAATGATGCTGATAATAGTAGTAGTTAAAGTTTTACCTCTTGTAATCCATGAGGGCTTGACCGAATAAGATCTTCAGCAACAGTCAAACAAACCTCAACTCGGTCAGTGTCTTCAGTGTTGATTAACCCTAGAACAAAAATGTATAACAAAATTTTCATTATAATGGTGTTTAGTATAACTAAAAAATACTAACAAAGTTAACATAGTTGTTTAGATTTCTAATAATTATAATAGTTACTAGTAGACATAACCTGCATTGCTTGGGAACTTATTTTATCTAAGTCTAGAAATATTTTATTTTTATAGATTATTAATAATTACCTCTGTGTATTATAAATACACATACACATACTATATAGTGCTGATAATTCTTATAATTTTAATTGTAATAAACAAACATGAAATAGTTAACATTTAGAGTGGTAATAATTTACAATGGTTATAGTTTGTATATACTTGTAATAGTAATAGGAAAACATAAAACCATGGTATCACTAGCAAAATTATAAAGATAAATTAAGTAAACAGCAACAGAAACAATAAATTCTGAATCTATTCAAATATTGAATTTTTCAAACAATTTTTTCTTGTACCAAGACAACAAGACGAATTTACAGGCCCAACAGCAAATAATGGAGTCAATTTAACAAGGGAGATAATTTCCTTTTATGAGTAGAAACTTATGTTTTTAACCAATTGTGCTATATTTACCAAGATTTTTTAGGCAATTGCTAAGACTTTCTTAGTGAGAATTTACAGAAGGAAGATGGCAAATGGAAAAAAAAGTTCTTACCTTCCATGCAATCTCGGATATATTTTGGAGCTTTTACTTTGGAAATTTCTTTATCATTTGACATGTCGTATGGCTCGAATTCATCGTCATCACTGATTCAAAATTTAACATTTTTCAAATTATAAAATCACAAGGACTTTACAAGATTAAAACATTTGTAAAACAAATGTACATAAGTAATTTCTACATATACACCCACTTCATCAAGCAATTAATTCTTTGAGACAATAATTCAAGTAACATAATTGAAATATAAACATTTAAAAGAGTTTCTGCATTTAAGGAAGAAAACAATTATCAGTGACTTTTTAAAAAAAAATTGCTGTAATATCTCTAAGAGATTTTAATTCATCAGATTTTAACCTGGGATCAGCGGACAACATCTCACAGTATCTTAAAATATATTTATTTTTATAAAGACATCAGATTCCAGCCTGGGGTCAGTAGACAATGTTTCATGGTATCTTAAAAAATATTTATACCTCGACAGCTGGCAATATGAATTTTGTAAAGATGTATAAATTGTCGGACTTTGTCCATTTCTTAATATAAAGATGTATAAGTATGTCTACAGCAGTGGAAGTGTTAAATGATTAAAGGCAAAAATATTTTTTAAAAACTAACATGTAATAAAAAAAATAAAAGTAATGTATAAGCAAGCTGTTCTTGATACCTTCTAATAAAATATTCTGTTGTAACGGTAACACAAGGTATGTTTGCTTATTGGTGGCAAGTAGTATCTTGTTATCATAACATTGCATTAGCAAATAATGGAGATCAGGCTGCATGACTGATTATAGAATCATATTGTATTTGATATTTTACAATAGATCAAATTTCTTACTCGATCAGGTTTTTTCTTTTACCATTTCTTTCTTAAATTAATCTGGCAAAAATTTCTGAAAATAGTTTTACAAAATAAGATGAAATAAAGAATTATTTGAAAATTAAAATGTTGGTTTCCAGTAGATAAATGAGAAACCAGCAGCTTGTTTTTTTATCACCTCTACAGCAGGTGCCCAGTAATAATAAAAACAAAACTTGTATAAATTCAAAACTTCAGTTAAGCAAAATTTATAATCAATGTGTAAATAAGGAACAAGAGAAAATGAGTCTATGAACACGTCACACCGACAACAAAACGGGGAGAATGCTATTTTGCTTAAAAAATGTCAGTCTTAAGTTGGTTGACTTTGTTTAGCAGCATATCAACACCTCTATGGGTTATTTAATACCGAAATCTACATATTTTGAACACAATTTTATGACTTCAACTAAATTTATTTTGAACACAATTGTATATCTTCAACTGCAGATAAAATGCATTGTTGGTAATATTACTTTAAATAGATATTGTTGATAATTTTACTATAAATAGGTATTGTTGGTTGGTTGATTTTGTTTAGCAGCATATCAACCTCTATGTGTTTGTTTAATGCTGAAATCTCAATATTTTGAAAACAATTTTATACTTTCAGGGTAAAGGTATGTTTTTTTAGATATATATTTTGTAGATCATAAAATGTTAGTAATTTTACTATAAAAATGTATTTTGAGATTTTTTTTATATATTTTGTATATGTATCATATATTATCTTACATATGTATTATATATTATTTTGATATTTTTTGATATTTTTTTTAGTATTGCATTGATTGTCATTTTGCCATAAAAATGTACTGTTGCTCATTTTATTATAAAAATCTACTGTTGATTTTTATGGGCGGGGTCACTATTTATCCATAGGTGAGACCCACTCCAGAATTATTACATATTAATAAAAACTATATTTAAAGATTCACATGTGAAAACCCAACAATAGAAAGAACTTAAAATATAAATTTCATATATGCTGTCACTTTTAAAATATCGCAGACGCCTCCCTCTGTCTTTTTTACAAGTACTTTCATGGTAACTGCTCTGAGGAGCCGCTTTCGCTGGTTCCCAAACTTCATGAATTTAAGCGTTCTACTAGGCTGGCATCTCGTTCACACCTTTTCACTGTCGAAACTGTTAAATGTAGCCATCTCTTCTACTCCAATAGCTTCATGTCTCGCACCTCTCACCTGTGGAACTCTCTCCCCTCTTCCTGTTTCTCTGATAGCTATAATCTCCAACTATTCAAATGTAATGTCTCGCGACATCTCCAGATGCCTTGATTTTTCCCTTATCCTTTTCTTCATCCTTTCCTCTATCACTCCTATTTGCTCTAGCTCCAACTCTGTAAGCCCTTGCATGCTAGTGGCTCCTTGCCTTGCATGGGGTGAAACGCTTATATATAAAAAAAAAAAAATAATAAAAAAGAATATATGTTTGTCAGCAAAAGGGACATCCGAAGATGCCAATAACAACTTGGAGGCACCAAAATCAGGCAAGTATAAAAATTTAAATATCTAGAAAGTGTTTTAACAGAGGACAGAAAGTGTAACTGGGAATTTCGAAGGTGCAATAAAATAGTGAAAGAAAGCTTGTATTGCAAAATACATTCGAATATTTAAAGGTGGTCATCAGTGATGAAAGCCGTCTTCATCGCTGATTTCGGGGTTCTTATTCATCATATCAGCTCCGAGAGCCACCCCCACCCTGTTATCTTATTCTACAGGTCACCACCGTGTAAAGAATTGTGCTAGTGCTCATTTATACTCTCAGCTCTTAAAAAAAAAAATTAAAAAAAAAAAATAAAAACCAATGGAAGCGTCCCAAATTACTTGCTCTGTCCCAATTAAAATATTAACGATACATTTAGCTGTACACTGAGATGGGCACGTCTTTTTTTTTTTCTTTCCCCTTCCCTCTCCTTCTCTCTCATTTTTTTTTTCTATTTTTTTTCCTCCTTTTTCTTTTCCTTTTGAATTATATACATTGCTTGCTTTGCACCAATTAAAAAATATAATCTTTTCCAAAATTAACTTATACTACTTAATTAAAAAACATTAATAATATGTTTGGGGTGGTTAGGTTTTAACTTGTTAAAGTTTTATATATCGTATGTAATGGATTGATTTTACGTATTTACAGTTAAAATATATCAATGGTACCGGGAGGGACGGATGGTATGTTAAATTGAACTATATAGGGAGGGATGAAATATTGATTTGAAATAAATTAACAATTTATATGGTAGAAATGGACCTTAACTTGATACGATTAAAATATATTACTACTATCGTATGAAAATGGGTGAATTCTAAATTATTAATTTTAAAAAAATCGATGATATCATCCGGGGGCTAGAATTTTAATATTATTAAAGTTAAAATATATTATTGAAACAAAGAAAGAAACGAATTAATTCTAAATTATAACATTTAAAATAAATCGACGATATTGTAGCGTATGGTATAAATGAATTTTATTAATGTTAAATTGTGTGGATTGATTTTAAATTATGTTACATTAAAATATAATAACATTATCGTATGAAAGGGATACATTCTAAATTATGATAAGTTCCAGTACCTGAACAATATCAGATGTTAAGTTACAATATTTTATGAAACATTATCGAGAATTTGTGAGTTAAATTTAACTAATAAAACCTACACAAAACCTATTTATTCGCAAGCAATGTAAATCCAGATAAATTTTTCAATACTGTGGGGTGATTTTGTATGTAGCTTTTAAGGATTGTTTTCCATTGAAATATTCCCCCACCGCTCGGATCCTTTAATCCATATCCATTTAGAAGCCGTCAGAGCTTCATTTGAAATTTTCTTAACGGCTTTGGCTTTAGCTGATCCCACAATCCCTATTTTCCTAAAAGCTTTGCATAATGACTGGCCTACAAAGCCACGGCATCCTACTTCCACAGAGTCATATGTGACCTTTCAGGAATTTTGTTGACACTTTTTGATCAATTCTTGATATTTTGATCATTTCCTTTCGTTTGCTGATGTCAGGTGTTCTTCCCAGGGGACTGTAAGCTCCCATATTATACAGTGTTTGGTGGAGTTGGAATAGATAATCAAATCTGGTCTGAGTGGTGTTTCTGCTATATGTCTGGGGAACTTTAGTTGTGTCTTCAGGTCTGTATCCAAATGCCAATCATTTGCTGACGATAACAAGTTTGTTTTGGGGATCGTTTGTGTTGTGATGATATAACCCAACTTCCCCATTCACGATAATGGACGGACTGGTTGCCGATTAAGTACGACCACAGCGGACAGTGAAAGAGGTCTTCGTTTGTTAACACCTATTGAGGTTAGCATACTCCCGACTGTCTCTGTATTTTGACATCCCTACATCCGATTATAAAATTATTATTGAAAAACCAACACTCGGGTTTACTTTGTTTATTATATCTTGCACGAGACATAACAGTTTGTTTGCAAATTATTAAGAAACAGGGGAACAAAGAAAAACAGGAAGAGGAAGCAACAGAAATCTTGTTCTACAGAAAGATGCTGAGAATATCATGGACTAAACATGCGAACAACGAATATGTTTTAGGGAAAAAGGAGAAACAAAAAGGACATTTACACAGAGAAACAGAAAGAGACAGTTGAAATTTCTAGGACACATAATGAGGAAAGAGGGCTTGGAAAATTTGATACTCACAGGACATAGTTAAGGCAAGAGGGACAGAGGAAAGCAGTGAATGTTAATATAATGTCAACGTCGGAAAGACGGTAGACCGAAACGTCTGACGTTGACATTATATTAACATTAAAACAGCATAATTGCATATTAAGATTTTTGTTTGTTTTTTCCATATATTTTTCTTCATACTGTCGGATCTATATCCTTATATTTGCTTACAAACAGTTGTATATATATATGACTTTGTGATCCTGGGTTTCACGCTTTTGTGATCATCAGACAAACTGGTTTATTTTTTAAAATTGGATCTCTTTATGCTTGTTTCTTATTCCGAAATAGAATTACAATTGCGTGCGTATGTATGTATGCCTGAATGCATGGATGTGTATCTGCGCCTAGCCTCGGATTGTTGATATGGATGTGTTTGTATGAACTAAAATGCGTAAACCGTATGTATGTGTGTCTATGCATATGAGAGGGTCATCCCAAACAAACACAGAAGAAAATTCCCCCTCCTACCACCAAACAAGCATAAATAGATCCAATTTTAAAAAATAAACCAGTTTGTATGATGATCACAAAAGTGTGAAACCTAGGGTTACAAACTTATATCCATACAACTGAATATGTTAAACTCTATCACTGATGTTGAGCACTTTCTACTAAGTACTGTACATATAAAATTATATATATATATATATATATATATATATTAATCAATTCACCTCAAGCAAGGTGATAAAGCCATTAAGATGTAAGGTGCTACTGGAAGTGAAAGGGAATGTCAAAGATTTTAGAAGTAACTGGAAACCCAAATCTAAACAGGAAAGAAGGGATAAACCTCTACTCCTGTTTAAAAGACTGCAAAGGAGTGTGAACTGGACAATAGGTGAACCTATCTACTCCTATTGAGAAAAAAAAATAGTAAATAATATTTCAGAGTTTAGGTGGGGACATTAGAAGTATAAAGTTGAAGTAGACATTAGAAGGAACAGGAGGCCCAATCCTAAACAGGAAACAAGGGATGAATATTTACATGAATATAGTGACTGAATTCAAAGTTTTTTAGACTTTCTTTTGATATTAATTATTCTGAAAGCATGCTATTTCTAAGTAAAACAAGCAACAATTAAGAAAAAATATGGATGAATTTTTATAAAAGATTCTCCTTAAGTTTCACACTCATTTGAAAATAAACTGTGCCACACCTGAAATAATTACACTCACTATAACAATAAACACAACACTGGTATGAATCATGTGAAATGTACAGGTAAGCTAAAAACAATTAGTTATGTAAGAGATAGGTGAGGTGATCAAGATGCAGAGAGATTATCATGAAATTTGGTCAATATACACACCTATCAAGTTCACCATCCATTGATTTATTCTCTTCTGGTTTCTGATTGATTTCTTCTTTAACATCTTCTTGGCTGATCAATGGCTGAACAGGAACATCAGATTCACTGTTTTCATAAAACAAAGAATAAAACCATTATTGACTGTTCCAAGAGTTGTTCAAACTGTTAAGATCGTTTCTGTTCAAGATAGGTGCTAGAATTTTCAGATGAATTATTATCATTCCTAAAGATTGAACATGTTATTTTTGTTCCTTCTATGATTGCCACAATATTTCAGTCAATCCTTTCTATGGCCTTCCTCAAAGTTTACAATCAATATGGGAAGAGGTGGAGAGGGATCATTTTTTTTAAATTTTCTTTTGGCAAAAACAAGAAGATGATGATCAGCAAAAATGGATTTCTTTCCTTAACAAAAAAAAGTTTGTAGAGAAGCAAAGAATGTCGAATTTGGAATCAGCTGTTGCTCAATGGTTTGACATAAGTGGAGGAGAGGCCACTTCTTTCTATAACAAATGTGAATCTGAGAAAGGCCCTAGAATGGTTTGGCTGAAATTTGGTAATGGGGGAGGGGGTAGAGAGGGATAATGACTTCTCAAAATTACTAAACACATTTTAACAATTATCCATGTCTACACATATATTTGTTACAAAATATTCTAACAAAAAGGAGAAGATGTGCTTTACAATGTATTGTTTAATTTCAGTTTTTACTCCAATAGGCAATTGTGTCTAACTCAAGATTTAACCCAATTTAACATGAATGACATTTGACAATGTCAATAGTATGCTCCTCTAAAATGAATCCTGAATTTTCAAACACAAATTTAAGATAAGAAGAACATAATGTTGGATTCATCTAAATTTCTTACATCAAACATTATCATAATTATGTATTTTTCTTTTGAATGGTGGCACTTAATAGTCAAAAAATAAATGTCAAACAGCTTTGGAGTTGCAAAAAAAAAGTTACAGAATAAGATTAAATAAATATCAGTGACTGACTGATTGTGGTTTAGATGTGGCACAAGTATGGAGCACCCAGCAAGAATCAAACTCACAAGTCAGTTGTAATTGATCTAGCGAGGCAAGCTTGTTAACCATTACACCATGTCAAAGTGATCAAGATGAAATAAATATCAGTGATTGACTGATTGTGGTTTAGATGTGGCACAGGTATGGAGCACCCAGCGAGAATCAAACTCACAAGTCAGTCGTAATTGATCTAGCAAGACAAGCTTGTTAACCATTACACCATGTCAAAGTGCTCAAGATGAAATAAATAGTAGTCTAAAATTAGGAATAATAATGCTTCATCTAAGAAATTTGGACAACTTCAGATTTTCATGTTTAGTACCTATACAGTTCATTTGAACAATGCCTACTGGTTTAGCTTTTCTAGCCTTGTTGACAAGGCACTTTCACAGTAAGACAGGCACCAAAGGATAAGAGATATGAGTTCAAATCCAGTTAAAAGCTAATTCTTTATTTTTTTTTTTATTTATATGGCTCTAATTAACAGTCATACCAACATAAGAGTTACCATAAAAAACAAGAGAATAGCATTAATGACAAAACTTGTAAAAAATGAAGAATATGTTTAGACTGGCTTCTGGTTTAAATAGTTCCATATTAATCACCAGTTCCAGAGGTTAGGATTCAAATTCAGGAAAAAGTCAGAATTTAAAAAAATTTCAAAACAGGCAAAAGACTGATCCAACACAATCTTCCTCTCTTAATGGCCTTGTACCTTACAAAGCTTAAAAAAATATTAAGATTCCTCTTAAGTATATAAATTGCCCATTGTAACTTCTGCTGTTGTGCTGATGAGATTTATTTTACCTTGATACTTGTAAGGTATTTGCTTTATGCTATGAACTTGAGTCATGTTCTTAAACAGCCTCATTAGATCAAGACTTTCATATGAATGTCATGCATAATGCCAAACTTGTTCAGAAATATCTAAACTGTCTTGGTTAAAAATGGCTTTGAGCTTATGAAGCCTGTAGGTCTTAGCAAGGACAAAATTTGTGGACTAGTGCTACAAAATCACAAAAGACTGTACCAAATAACAGAAACCATTGCACTTGAGGACTATCAAGAAGAGCAGCAACAACTAAAATGAACAGCACATGTAACAAGAAGAGAAAATAATGACATAATCAAGATGTTGATGTTTCACACTACTTTAAACAAAAAGTTAGGAAGGAAACTCCTATCAATACTAGAAAGAGAAATAACAGCTACTGGAATTGACAAACCTATTTTCATGAAAAACTGTTTTAATGGAATGATTTTATAAATTTCAACTTAAAGCAGTACTGGCTGTTTGGTCAATAAATGCAGAATGTTTCCTTATAAGGAAACAGCTAATATTACCATTGTTGATGATACAAAGACTTAAAGACATCATCAGGATCCCCCCCCCATTCTGAATCATGTTTAAAATTCTTCCTTTCTACTCTAAATGAAAGTGATCCGTTTGTGAAGGAACCTGTTGACAATTATTCACAAGAATTCGTGGTGGACAGATTTGGTGATAATTCATTTCAAATGCAGACGTCTCTCATTGGTCCTACCGTTTTTCTGCTTTATATTAATGATCTGCCTAGGAACATTCTCACATCATTAGTAAATATCTATGCAAATGATATCACAGTTTTTGGGTGAACCTCCAAAAATCTAAATGCCCAGAGCTGATCTCTCCACTGACCAAGCTCTAACAGGTCGCTGGGGGGAAAATTGGCTTGTTATTTTCAATACCTCAAAAACCAAACTAATAATGTTTGGTCATCACTAAGCAAACTGTGAAGTTTCTCCAGTCGTGATGAACAGTTACACTCGCATTGAGGTTACTTGCCTTGAGTGCCTATGAGGACTAAAGTTCATCCCAGACCTGAAATTCATCTATACGATCTACTGCTAATGATTCTGGAAAATGGTTGATTCATTCTATAGCTCCAGGAAGTATCTGACACCTTCTACCATACTTTCTCATTACAAGAATTAAATTGAACCAAATATAGACATGACCATGAACATATAGTGGGAACACCCTTGCCCAATCCTCACTTTCCAGCCTTGACAGAGTTCAAAATCATTTATGCAGCCTTGTGGGGGAGGAAATGTTTCCCAGTGTACAGACCCCTTCCTACAATGTCTCAAGCCTACTACTACTTCACTACTTCCATGGTAAATGTTCAGATGAGCTCCACTCTTTAGTGCCACCAGTTCAGACCTGCCTTGTTATGTCCACGGGGGTTGAATCACCCCTCACCCACCCCCAAGCTATTGGTAAGAAGGATGTTCCACTCAGGAGGCTTCTTACTAAAAAACAATGCTTTGTAGAATAGACTCCTGTGTAAATGCTTCCATAAGTGCTACAATTTTAATCCCTTCAACTTTAGGGTCAATCATTATCTATCCTGCATATCCTCATAATCTGTACTTCTTACATCCTCCTATGTTCAGAGAGCAACCTCATTCAGTAACCCTCTACCTTGAGTGGCTCTTAGGCCTTGTATTGGGTGAGCATAAAAAATAAATTATGTATTCATATTATAGAACATTATCTTTTTTTTTTTTTTTTATTAATAAAATAAATTAATTCTGATGTTTTTCCTGGTTTCCGTAAATTACAATGGCTTCCAACCAAACATCCTTTCTTTAAGACTGCCTTACAGAGGAGGATGTTGTTCAAGTAATTTCCCAAATCTGAATTTATGTTCTGCAAAAGAACAACATACCTTGTTTCCAGGGGAGGGACAATCAATTTCTGAAGGTCTTTAATTTGTTGGGTTTTTTCATACTGAAAGAATAAAATGTAAAATATAGTTCCAGTGTCTTTATTTATTATAATAAATCAGGTAATTTTTTTTTTAAATTGTTATTTGAACAAAACTATTAGACATGACCTTGAACAAGACTATTAGACATGACCATGAACATATAGTGGGAACATCTCTCTTTTTAACATTAAAAGTTACCAGTTTCTGAAGAATGACTGATTTTGACAACTGATCAAAATTCTTTGTGGACTTTTCTTTTAAAGCCAAAACATTTGGATTCTAAAAATAATTCTTTCTTTTTTTCTGAGTGAATATTACATCAACAATTTTTTTTTTGCAAATAACAATGATTTTTCTGGTGGGAAGAGATGGATTCATGCCTTTCCCAAGAGTATTTGTGTGTAAGTAAATGTAACAGACTCGACTGGAATTAGAACTCTGCTTTCTGATTTCTAATTCCAAGTTGCTATCCTACCATGCCTGCTCATTACACCACCTGCACATCCAACCCAGCTTCTGGATGTGGGTGAGATGACATTTGCTGATTCCTTGAACTAAAACAGCTCAATATTTTAGAAAATAACTGACCATTGACAAAGAAGTAAAACAAAGTTCTATAGAATTCAAAGAGGAAATATTGTGGTTATAATTCAATGCATTATTCAAGCTAAAGTTCACAGTTACTGATTTTTTCTACTTGTTTTTTTTTTTTTTAAATAATAAACATTACTTGTAGATATAAACAGTTTTTTATACTTTGCAACCATAAATGACTAGCAGTAGAGCCCGGCGTTGCCCGGGGATGTAACAGTAAGAGATAGATCAAGTATCGACAATCATAAAGACTGAAAAATAAAATTGACAAAGATTATTGTTTAAGGTTGACGGACACGCATGTCTTAATTAGTTTTTTGTTTTGTTTTTTTTGTTTTTTTTTTACGAGTTGGTCAAACCCAAACTCAAACAAAAACATTGTTTTCAATCGTTATGAGTCTACCGATTGAATAGAATTTTATTATAAACAATTGTCTTGTAAATGGAATTTTTAAAGCATTCTGAATGTAAAAATAAAGAAAAAGTGTGCAAGACAATAAGAAACACTACCTGCCAAAAAAAAGTGAAGTTTTGTTGAAATCGGTTGAAAAATGTAGGAAATCCGATCCCATATATAAATGAACACACACACACACAACCTGGGTTTTATAATAAGTATAACTCGATATGAGTTGTCCTCCTTTCATTCTTGCGACAGTGATGCCTCTTAATCGTGTTTTCAAATTGATTTCGTGCAAAAACAATTGTGTTTTTCCAATTTTTGGTGCTGTCAGAACCACTGCAGGGAAATTTTACGTAGTCCTGTGAAGTTTTGTTGAAATTGGCTGAAAAATGTAGGGAATCCGATCCAATATATAAACAAAGAGAGAGAGAGACACACACACATACACACACAACCTGGGTTTTATAATAAGTATGATTATAACATGTTGTACATTGACTTTTGTGAGAATCTATTAATTCATCAAATAATGGCATTATTTCATTTCAGAAATTCAGAAAAATCCAACATTATTGCTATTTTTATCATCTTTTCTATAAATTGATTAATTTGTTTTCTATAGCTTATCAATCCTGTGCAGATTATTTAATGCCAGAAAATATTTTTAGATGGTAAGATTTTTTTTTTAAGTTAATGGTTTTAGGAATACAAGTCTTACTAATTAACCTATATTTGGGGAGAAGTGGATTCATACCTTTCCCAAGGGTATTTTGCATGAAAGTGAATATAACAAACCAACTGGAAGTGGAACTAGTCTCTTCGATTAATAATTCTGAGCTGTTATCCATCACACCACCTGCACATCCAAGCTTACAGCACCCATCTAGGTACTGACAAGGCTTAACATCACTTTGATAATCATATGGAAACTGGTGTTTCAATCTGCTATGGCTGTAAGCCTTATAGATTCACTTAAGAAATCTTTATTTTTGTTTTATTTCTTTATATTAAAATCTAAAGAGGAGGAAAATTGAAAAAAAAAATGTCTGACTTACAGTAAAGTTAAGTTCTGGGCCATTTGGATCCAATTTGGCAACTAACAATTCTGTGACTGCCATACCCAAAATGTGAATATTGGAATCAATATTCTGTAAATGGTTCTGCATACCATACATCAGAGATGACACAGAAGCTGTAAACATAAATCAGATACAAAATGAAAATATATTTGGGCCTTATAAAAACAGTCTTTACCTGTTTAAGGTTATGCTTACAATTATATTGTAGACAATTTATTAAATATATTTTTGAAAGTACAAAAGATGTTACTAATAGACAATGTTTTTGGTAATCTTAAGTGTGGTGTTCATCATCATTTTGGTTACCAATTGTGCTGAAATTAAGATACTCAAGTTTATCTACTTGTTATGGTAAATGTTGTCACAAAAAGCTTATTATGTTACTACTATTTTTAAATGTTATTCATTATCAACTAAAAAGAAAAACTTCTTTTGATGTCAGATGAATTTAAATGTTGAATTCAGCGAGTGAAAAAATAGACAAAAAAGTGCAAGGAAACTTCATAAATAAAAAAAATAACAAAAACATTTAATGACAAATTGACATAATTAATAAAGCAAATAGAATGAAAAAAAAAGCTATGTTCCCAATAGAATAAAATGCAATATTTCAATATTTATACTATTTGTATTTGGATTATTGTCATCATCTTTGTTGTTATCATAATGCTTCGGTCATTGTGTCCACTGGCCTTCATCAGGTGTATATCAATTTGGGTAACCTACAGGGAATTCTGAACTGAACACTTTATTTAATCTACGAGGGTAGAGTGTTCTTGTTCCACTGCTCATGTCTAAGGATATCATCTCATTTTTATTTAGTACTGTTCAGTTATTGGTAACCCATTTCCACTGCCTGACCCACAACCACTATGTCACCAAAATTCACAAATCAACATTTTACCTGTAAGACAATTTGCTGTAGTAAATATGACAGTTTCTAAATTTACATATAAGGCATTTTGTATTCATTACAAAAGGTTTGCTGTTCAAACAAATACAATTGATCTTTGTTGTAGAAATGGAAGGCATGGATTACAACAAAAGAAACATTGAATTGGTTGCATTCAATTTGATTAGAATAAAACTAACACAGTTTTACATTGCCACTGGGGAAAAAGGCAAACACACTTGTAGAAGCTAGGTGCCATATTCACAGAGATTATCTGTATGCAAAGAAATAATCCTAACTACCCTTAATATGTAAATAATCCTTGATATCCTTAATGTGTAAATAATCCGTGTTAAATTTTTTCGATTCTTGCAGAGTAATCAAATTGATTAGCATGGTCTCCACAGCAATCCATTCACTCAGCAACACTTGATTGGCTAAGAGTGAAACTGATTTATATCTTCATTGACCTCATTCAACAGAGAAGCATTTATTTATTTATTTCCACATAAACATATGACATAAAAGCACTTTGACCTTTGAAGTATGTCACCATTTTCTTCAGCATATAAACTTTAAATTAAAATATAAAGATCAACTTGTTTCTTAAATGATATAACAAAATAATGTCTGAAAAGGATATAAAATTTAATTTCACCAATTTTAATCTTTTATACAAAAAGTGAAGCAGCCCTGGAATAGGGCTGCACGTTGAAATTGATCAGTGTTTATTATAACATTTATTGGAGATAATCTTTAACTTTGATGCACAGAAATAAAACAGTCTGTCAAAAGGACGGTTTTCCCTTGACACTGCTATTATTTTCAATTCTTAGAAATGTTTGGCTTATGACCACATCACGTTGTAATACCAGTTCCCATACGATCACTGAAGTTAAGCAACGTCGAGCCTGGTTAGTATCTAGATGAGTGACTGCTTAGGAATATCATGTGGTGTAAGCTTGGATGTGCAGGTGGTGTAATGAATAATGACTTGGAATTGTTAATTGGACAGCCAAGTTCCAATTCCAGTTGGGTTTGTTATATCCACTTACACACAAGCACCCTTGGGAAAGGTATTACTCCACCTTTTCTCTTCCCAGAATGTTAATTATTTCTGTTGTTAATTCTCAAGAACAAAAAAAATGTATAAATTCATTTTCATGTGTTTAGGTTTTATTAGAATTGTAATCATTGTTTTTTAAAACAATAAACATTGACAAGGAGTAAAGGTAGTTAAAATAATAGTGGTGTCAAAGGAAAAACCATTATTTCGACACTCCGTTTTTTTGCGGTCCTGAATGTTAAAGATGGCCTAAATTTCTATATGTCAGAACATTGTCAGATAATTTGAGGTATTTAAATAAAAAATTATAGGAAGACAAAAGAGATCTTTTAGAAAACAACATGCTAAATGCCCGATTATAATTTCAATTTAAAAAATGTTGATATAAGTAAAGGATAAAGTAATTTATTAAAGTGGAAATGCATAGAAAGTGCCTCATTTCTGAATGATCTTTGATAAATTTCTGTCCATTTTCTTAGAGTTCCTCACTTTTCTTAACAAATCTTCCATTGTTGCAATAATGAATATTTAAAAACAACAGCAATAAAAACAAAAGTATTGGGAAACAGATTTAGATTGGCTGACCTGTGTGCCTAAATGTGTCAGACACCAAAAAATTTAAACAGAGATCAAGATAGAAGAAATGACATGAATCCGTAGGAGAGAGAAATTTATCTACAGAATATGAGAAAGAGAGTTCAACAGCAAAGAAATGCCATAAAGATCAGTCTTTATGATTCCATATTGTTTATGGAAGTGTTGTAATGGATGTATTTTATATACACTTTCACTCAATAACTTAAAATAAGCTTATATTATTAAATATGAAATCAAGTATAATATAATTTTTTATTAATCAAAATAGTGCAAATTAAACAATTTCATTAACTGATAACTATTCATTGGATGATATTTAAATTATCTGTGAAATTTTTCATGGGTCCAGCTAGTTACAATAATTATTGGAAACTTTTGTCATGGCAGAGTCTAAGATCTGTGATCTAATTATTTAGTTTTTAATTGTAATGACATTGATGGAGGCATGTACACTCCTCCAAGTGCCTTCTAGTGTCAGGGGTGGTGGATGATGTTGTTGATAATAATAATAATGATGATGATGGTTTATGCACTTTCATGTTCACACCAGATATTTGGTGGCTATCACTGGAGACTGAGTGATAAAAAGTCTTTTTAAATTTTCAGCACCTTTCTCAGTATCAATGCAGAAAGAAGCTCATTGTTTGTGACTGGTGGGATGTGAAGGGCGTGAGTCACTGGGAAATGCTGGAACACAGTCAGTCCATCAATACTCAACTGTACTGTCAACAACTGCAATGTGTTGCTGACACAATTGCACAAACATGTCCAAAATTAACTGATGTTCCTTCATGATAACACCTGACCACAGATGGACTGGGATGTTTACCCTCACTCCCCGTACACCTGATGCCAACAGACTACCATCTATTCTGGGTACTACAGAACTTCTTGAATGATAAAACATTTGCAACTGATGATAAACTGAAAATTGAATACAAAGGTATCCATGACGTACCCTGTTATTGGAAGCAGGTGACTAAAAATAAGGGGGATTATAATTGAAGTTTCATTGAAATATGATACTCAGCATTGTATTGTTAATAAAAGATTTACAGGAACTTTTATTTCCAACCCAATATTTTATCTCCAAGAAACCAAAAATCTTGGAAGGAACTGATATTAATATCAGAATTATTAATAGCTTTGGATTCAGACAGTAAATCTTATGGAATTGTTTTTGCCATCAAATAGCAAGTGGAAGAATAATATCCATAGACATTGGACGGACAACCATAGTATGCACATTGAAAAACGGTATTAAAAGAATTATCAAATAAATTCCATCTTTCCCTGTAAAAACTTTGAAGAGCTTGGGAGACCTACAGCACTTTTGTGAGTTAGCAAAAGACAAGGAGGTTTGGAGAGGACTGATACGAGTTATTTCTAAAGTTGCAGAAAATGAGAAATCACACTGAATTGCAGTGTGCCTTCAAAAGCAACTCTCATGGTGATCATTTAAATAGAAATAGAATATGAATAGAAATAACGTTTACCTTTCCTTTCTTTCTCATCGTCTTTTTCTGTGATAAAACCAGCAGAGATGACAATGGCACGAGAAATGTAGTGGTGCTGTTCATAGGATGTGTGTCGGAGGGCACTCGCATCTCCCCAGACATTGATAAGAGTTTTAAACACCTTGAAGAAAAAAAAAAAAAAAGAAAAAAGTTATATCATAAAATATGTCCCAATTTGAAAATAAAATGCTGTAAAATTTATTACAGATATGACTTTGTCTTACTTCTCAGCCACTCAAAACCCTCATTTTTTGGAAGGGTGGGAGAAGGGTATCCATTCTCATGTGAAAGTTTTAATGAAACATTTTCAGGAAAAATCTTTACCTCATTTTAGACAGGATTAGATAGCCAAATGTTATGTCAATATTCTATCACAAGCAGAAACATGTAAAAACATAAAACAAAGTCTCCTATTCCCCTCCCCAAGAAACATATTTGCAAATGATGAGTTTTTCTTACTTTCTAAGAATCACAAAATGCTTTTTTGAAAAGGAGTAAAATTGTTGTGTATCAAAACTGAGTCTCTTAATTCTTTTAACCATTTCTTTTCTTATGTTTTCATCCTTAGGCTTTCATATGAAAAAGAATACCTCCCCCCCCAAAACCAATTGAGGAGTATTTAACCCAAGCTTCTGGCTAATTTTTTTTCACCATCATCCCAGAACTGTCCTGAAGATTTTTTTAACTTTTACAGCTTATCAACCCCATGAAGATTATTTAAAGCCAGAAAATATTTTTAGAGTGTAAGAATTTTTTTTTGAATAATAATGATTTACTGATACAAGTCATACTAATTAATCCATAGCTGGAAGGAAAAAGTGGAGTCATACTTTTCCCAAGGGTATGCGTAAGTGAATATAATGAACCCAACTGGAATTGGAACTTAGCTCACTGATCTCCAATTCTGAGATGTTATCTATTACACCACCCACACATCCAAGCTTAGAGCACCTGGTATTTCCAAGGGGTTACCCATCTAAGTACTGACCAAGCTTGACATCGCTTAACTTTGGTGTTCATATGGGAACCGGTATTTCAATATGATATGGCTGTAAGCCTGAATAAATTTTAAACCATCCTAAAATCAAAATCTTATTGCTTTTTACATTTCTTCTCATTTACATTTATTTGTAGCAGAATAAAAACACCATTAAAATGTTATAGTGCATCACTCATGAACCCCCCCCCCTACCCCAATGTGCATTGGAAAGTCATATTTTGCAGACTTTGACAAGTTCCACTATTATTTTGTTGCATATTATCAGAAAATCTTTAACTGATCCCTTCTTCAGACATTAAATTGCAGGAATTTGTAATCATTTCTTTTTATGTCAGTGGACGTGTTATCAGTGTAATCGTTAGCAGCTTGGAATGATAAAATCTTGAGCGGCTCCCAGATATGGTTTAAATAGTAGGGCAAACTGGGCTCTCTAGCCTTGGTTGGTTGGTTGATTGATTGATATGTTTAACAGCATATCAATTCCTTATGCGTCATTTAATGCTGAAATTTAATTTTTGTGGGAGCTTTGAATTAATAAAAATATGATGTTCCACAGGGGCTAGCAATTTCATCCCATAAAAAACCAGCTTGCTATGGAAACCATAGCAGCAAAGCTTAGCATGTTGAGAGCCATGGCCCCTGTACTCCTCAGTACAGTCAATAATATATTGATACATCTATCAATAATTCTGTAGCCTAATGTAGATAAAAAAAATTTTTCCTAATTTAATCTTCTTTGATAATTAATTAGTGGTGAATATTAACTGCTGCATTGAACATTATACAGTGACATGTCCAGATCAAAATTCAGCAAACAACTTAGGCTATTGACTTATTGGAAATTTTTGATGAAATTTAACAAAACTTCTGCCAGGATGATATATACAGCCATTTTGATGTGGAGTTTTTTTGACATGCCCTGGGGTCTGGTCATTGACACACCCTGGTGTCCAGTCTTCGATATGCCTAGGCATCTATTTTTTTTTTATATATATATATATATATATATATATATATACCTTGACATTTATAATCTTCAAAGTTCTCTTGATTTTCACAAAATCTCCTGTGCAGCTCAAACACACATGATGCATGTCATATAATCCAGTCAACCATTTTGTTTACTTTCACCAACCAACTTCAAATTGATGAAGTGATCCATTTTTGAATAGACATTTTTTACATTATATCAGAAAAACAGGTCAACTTCAAAAAAGGCAATGTAATCGATAACAACAAAGGTAGATTGAAACTTCCAGACATTGTTTATATTTGTTCATTGTATATGATGCATTTATTCTATGATTGTCTTATATAAATCTATTCTTGTTATTTAATAGCCCCATCTTAGCTGTGTTGACCAACATAATCCTCATGACATGGAGAAAGATTTTGCTTTGTTAATATTCTAAAATAAAACAATAAAATTTGCATCTACAGTAAAGAAACAAGTGATATTCAAATCATTTCAATCCAATGTTAATATTTTTTCTTAGGAGTTTAACATTGTTATTTTCCATCCAGTCAGCGTGGAGTGCAGAGGGTGTGATGGCCCCAGGCATCCATATTGGGAGGGCATCCAATCAAAGAGTGAAATAAAAATTTAGTTTGTATTTAATTTGAATAAAGAGTTTTACGGTGAACAACTACATTGAAACAAGCGAGTCAGAGTGGCTTGCATCTGGTGCAAAGAAAAATAAGTTTCTTACCTCAATAAATGACATATATCTGCAACATTTTGTTCCTTTGAAAATTGCATGAATCTCCCCACCCCACCTTAGATTATTCCAAAAGTGTATATTCTGTAACGGTGGCTTTTGTACAGCTTAGTGTGGTTCAACCAATAGCAATTCGCATGCTGATTGGTCGGACTGGAGGATGCCATTTGACTGAGTAACTGAGGACAAAGCAAAGAATGCTAAATTGGACAGTCAGCTGTGATTTTGGTATGATAAAAGAGGGCTGAAGCAGTGAGAAGCAGAGCAATTTTTACGTTGGTGATGTGTGTGGGAAATCAAGAACGGCGGATTGAAAAAGAAGTATTTGATGTTGTACAAGCAACATTAGAGAGACACAAGCTCATTTACTCTATAAGTTTATTTCAGGTTTCATCTGATTTTACATATTTAAAATGTCTTCCTTTTTCGCATTTCTCAATACAAGGTCCTATAGGCCCCCTTACTTGAGTATTGGGGGCATACGATCAAGGAGCTGGCATCATCAAACATCACGAAATCTTTGCATGTCACTGCATCCAATTGTATTTATCTGAACAATATTTTAAAGTAATCTTGATTTATAATTTTGAAAAAATAATTTATTGGCTAAACACTGCAACATCTTGAAAGAGACTTACCTGTATAAAAAGGGATCTTCTATTGGGAGAAGAGGCCAGGTATCCCAAAATATTCTGTAGTAATAAGTTCTAAACAAAATAAAGAGACATACAGTACATGAAAAGTATATATTGCATTTGATAGCATTTAAAACACACCCTCCAACTTTTCACTTATATGCCCAAGAGATATATATTTATTAAGTTGTTCAGAAAATAATGTCCAATTTTAGAATCAATCTTTTTTTGCTGAATTAATATATTTAAACAGTGTTTAAACAAATCAAAATAGGAAACTCTGAACATCTATACAGTTCTAACATTAGGTTACAAGGTAATGCCTTTACAATATAAAGCTATAAAAGTTAGGGTGCCAAGAAATCTTTGAATGCAGATTCTGCATCTTCTTCGCAACAAAATGTCTTTTGGCTTTAAAAAATTCTCAAGATGCTTGAAAAGGTGATTGCCATTGGTTGAGAGATTAGGGGAATTTGGCATCTGAATATGGATTAGACATTTTTGCCTATTGTCTGGTTCACACTCCTCTGTCTTTTGAACAGTATTAGAAGTTTATCCCTTGTTTCCTGTTTAGGATTGGGTCTCCAATTACTTCTCTTAAAGTTTTCTCATTTTCTTTCACCAAAAAGAAACATGAGTATATTATTAGAATAGATTGAAAAAAGAAAAAAATTAACATTTCAAAATGTCTGCCAACCTTTTCAAAAAATCTGTGTAGCAAAACTTTAGTGCATAATAGATATTTTACTTTTGGAACTTCAATCACTGCATCACCAAGAAATATTTCAACAAGGCCATACCTAAAAAGAAATAATAAAATAAAATAATATATGTGTGTGTGTGTGTGTGTGTGTGTGTGAATGTGTAAAAATTCAGATATAAATAAAATATATCTTTAAAAAGACAGTATAAATAAAGACAAGAGGAAAATATTTCTTTACAAATGTGTTCTGTCCTCTGATGGAATTTATCAAGGTAAATATAAAGATTTTATTTCGAAACATGTATTTATAAACAGAAGTAAAAAAAATATTGTTAAATTAGCAGTATAACCCGTCTTCGACCGGATCTTTCATTATTGGGATTTTTTGTCGTTCAATTGGAGCAGTTTAAGTTTAAAGACAGCCCACCCAAAAATCAATATTAGTAACATTTAGGTGCAACTGAGGCACATCCCCAAATGGGCGGTTAACAGTTTGAATGGGGGAGGGGGTGCTGAAAAAAGCCATTTTTGCGTTCTCAATCTTGCGTTCTTGTTTAACATGGAGACTGATACCTTTGGCTAAATGTTTAAGACTATGGAGAAGGCTTCCTGCTTGGATTATTAGATTAGAGAGAAGTGCTAAACCATCAGCATAATCTGCATCTGTGATTTTTGATTTACTATAGAGAAATGCATTGAAAATCCAAAAGAAAGGGATTGTCAGTGGTCAGAGAAATTAATGCAAGTGTTACTAACAGAATAAGGCCATTATATAATTATCCTTATGATCATTATATAACTATCACTATGATCATTATATAATTATCATTATGATCATTATATAATTGCTGAGCAAATATTATTAAAACCTATCCAAGCAAAAAGAGAAATCTTTAACATTTTTCTGAATGACTAGATTTTTTTTTATATTCTTACCATGGAAGTTTTGCTAGCAGTGGTATAAGCACAGATTCGATTCCTCGGTCAGAACCGCTAACCACAAGTCTTTTACAAATACGACGCCAAATAAAATCTGTTTTTACATATTTCAAAAACTCTGGAAGAATTTCATTCCACAGCTCATCTGGAAAAAAGAAGAAAGTTACACTGATTGTTAATATTATGTTATATTAATATTATATTATATTGATAATTATGGAGTCATTATGGATCTCTGGTGTCAGTGGCTTCTTTGGTCTTTTCAGGCATCAAATCTTTGTGTAAAAATGCAATCATGCAAATAACTTTTAGATTACAGTTATAATGAATTTTGAGGTTGGTATTAAAATATAAGACCAGCAAGTCAGTATCCTTTTTTAAAAAGCTTAGAACATTTTTAATACATAGTACTTGAGAAGAAACTTAGAGTTGCAAAATCATATGAATGTATTAATTCTAAATTACAAAGATGATTAGAACTAAGGAATTTTATCATCCAGCATTTCTGAAGTATACTATATTTTTTTTTACAATCTTTTAACTCCTCTCTGGCCTTTTAGCAAACTTAAATAAGCTTAGTAAATATCTGTAGTAGTAAAGGAAGTAAATTCAAGCATGACAACATAGTTTTGTCTGCAAAAAGGGTGATATCACAAACACACACAAAAGGTTCTCTCAGAACAAAAACACACAGCAAACAGTTCATAAGGTTGTACTATGATTCATACACTAGATTATTTGAAGTGTTCGAAATTGATTTTACTAATTCCACAACCTGAATTTTTATGCTGGATTCAGGGCTGGTGCTACCGCTGCTTTCATTCCAATTCCAGATCTAGATGGGTGAGTGCTTGGGAATACCACATGCTTTAAGTTTGGATGTGCGGGTGGTGTAATGAATAATGGCTGGGAATTGTTAATTAGAGAGAAGAGTTCCAATTCCCATTGGATTCATTATATTTAAGTGCAAATACCCTTGGGAAAGGTATGACTCCACCTATTCTCCCCACCCCACTCCAGCTATAGGTTAAGTAGTTAGATTGTATCATGAAGAAAAAAATTCTTAGAATCTAAAATATTTTCAGATTTTAAATAACCTGCAAATGGTTGATAAGCCACAAAAAACAAATCAATCAATTTCAGATCATAGTTTCTGTTTTGGAAACATTTATCTTCGAATGTTTATTTGAGGCTAATAAACTTTTATAATCAATACAAAAATTATAACCCTTAGACACCATGATCTTCAGTTCTTTCATTTAAACTTGAACTAAATTTGACATGATAAGTGTAAAAAAAAAAAAAATTTTTCTTACCTGCAAACCCTGAGTAACAGATATTCCTAAAAAGTTGGGAGACAAATTGTAAGGAACAGTCTGTAGAATTTCTTAGGTAGGCATGAACTTTGTGTAAGACTCTCAGCAAATCTTGGGCCAGCAGAGTTGTGTAAGGTACAGGATAAAACTGTAGGCTGAAAGAAAAAATATTTGATCTACACTTGACCCCAAATTCATAATTTTATTCAGTATTACTGTCTCTCATATTTCCAACACCACATAACATCCAGATAATACACAATACTCGTTTTGCTGTTTCTCATTTTTACAAGTATTTTTGTATACATAAATGTAATTATTTACTCAAAGTTATAACTCCCCTAACAAAGGTAATAAGAGGTTTCTGTGGAACAAGGTAACTAAATGTTTCTATGGAACAAGGTAATAAACCATTTCTGTGGAACATGGTGTTATAAAATAAGGCAAGGGTGTGCTGAGGATAGGGAGAAACACTTAACTGATTGTTTTCTTAAGAATTACAGGGTAAGAGGCAGAGAAAGGAAAGAGACAGGAGGAAATAAAATAAAAATGAATAATGACTAGTGAAGCCACTACCTCAGAAACCACAGCACAGCAGGTGGCACACAATTTCCAGAACAAAATGTACCAAGGAAATGACTTCACATGACACTGAGTCTTGCCAACTGCCCACTGTTCATGTTCCCATCATTTTTATTGACACAAGACAGTTGACAAAGACCTGGCTCTGGACAAGTTGCAGAGAGGCCCATATCTGGACATGACAAACTGGTCTGCTGCTAATGGGGAAAACCCAGATGTGACTAGCTTTGACAAACTTGGGGCTTCTTTTGGGTCTGTACTGATTTGCATTCATCACACAAAGTAATAAGAAGTTTCTGTGAAACAAGGTAATAAGAGGTTTCTTACCTGTTTTGATCTTTTAACTTGTTAGCTGTTTTGCTCGGAAGTGAAACGATTGCAGTGATAAGTTCTTGGTGGAACTGTTCTTCAAGCCTGTGTTTCTTATTATCTACAATACATTCTGTCCAGATTATATCCACCAGTCTATGTTCTTTCAGCAATTGTTCCAATAATGATACACATTTATTCACTTGGTAACCAAGACTAAAACAGAAAAATAAAGATTTTAATATTTTCCTAGTGTCTAGTTTTAAATTCTTGACAGCATTAATAAATTTTAAATTTTTTCTAAATCTTTCAACAAATTTTAACATACATACCTACAAAAATGAATGACTCAAACCAAAAATATGCAGAAATTTATAAACACTTTTGTTAAAAATGCAATGGATGTGGGGCTGATAATGATTATGATTTATATATCTAAAACAATGGGCATGGCCACTAATAAAGATAATGCTCCTTTATGAAAAAAACAATTCACCAAGTAACTGAATTTGTTTATCTTGGCCTCAGGCTTTCGTCATCAATTATGGTTCAGTTACTGTTCAGTGCAGAATCAGTCTTGGCTGGGCAGTGATTGAAAAGAATGAATCCCTCTTAATATCCTCTTGTATTCTCTACAAAATCAAAGCTAACATTAAAAACATATATTCTCTCTGTAGTGCTTTATAGCCTGGATTGTGTAAACTTGACTATGACACTTTGATGAGGTGTAACGGTTGAAAAACTTGTGTCACTAGATCAGTAGTGAATTTGATCATCACTGGGTGCTCCATACTTACAATCTTGTGCCACATTCAAGCATATCTTAAATCACTATAACACTCCTGGCCAGGTATTTCAACTTCAGTCACTTTCTCACTGATGTAACATGGCTTCTCTCTATATTTTCTACAAATATTTTCATGGCACTTGTTCTGAGCTTTTTTCGCCTGATACCTCGACTATATGAATTTAAACGTGCTACTAGATTGGCAATTAGGTCTCACCATATTACTATTGGGCTAGCTAGATGCAACTGCTACTTCTCTAACAGCTTCTTTTCTCTTTGCTTTGGAACTCTCTTCCATTTCTTTAAGCAGAAAAATACACTGTATGATTGTTCAGTTACTGTTCAACATAGAATTGGTCTTGGCTGGGAAACGTTTGAAAAGAACAGATCCCTCTTAATATCCTCTTGTATTCCCTACAAAATCCAAGCTAAAACACATTCTCACTGTACTGCTTTTGGTAATATTTGCTAGCTTTTCTTTTCAGTGTCAGAGAGAAGGCATGTAACACAATTCTACACTATGCTAGCATGTTGTTTTTGTATGAAATAAAACCTTCATCTATGTTCTTTCAACTTTTCCCCAGCTGTTCATTTTTTCGTTTTTAATGTTTGGGAAAATATCTTTACCTATGGCAGGAATTATTAAGCAGGATGTCCACATATATTTGGTAAATCCAACAATACAAATCAGACTGTAGATGACATTGGAATTGTGTATTATGCAGTGACCCACAGAATATTTTTCATCTTTATTTATGATTAACATTAAATATTTATGTGAAACCTTAGCCTTTTTTGATATTCTACAGGGTGTTCCAAAAGTTGCATTATCATTGATAACCTTGTAAATTTTATATTTATTTACCAAATGGAGTCATGTTTCTGTATGTGACAATATATTAAGAAATTTTATTGGTCAAATTATGGAAGATGATGTCATGCAAATTTTCCCTGGTTGCTATTTCATGGGTGTACATTTTATGCTAATTGTCGCATGATTTTTGAAACACCCCATAAAATAGATGTATTGTAAATTTAGAATTTGAAAAAAATATATTTATCAAGATTAGGAATTATTTTTTCTGAAAAACAAAGATAATCTTAAAAAGCTGAATTAAATTAAAATTTAATAAAGATATTTTGTTGTCATTATCGTAGCCTCTTCGCTACTCCATTCATGTGATCATGGCGGATGCAATATTTCTACAAGACCTTGACCCTTTTCTTCATTTCAGTTAAGTTTATTTAGATTTATAATCAACCTAATTTCTCTTTAGTTGCTTGATTATTTCTAACATAATACACTCATAGGGAACAGTCTATAATACCTTTTATATTTTATAGCAACTCAGGGATTTATTTTCTTTAGATTTTAAGTACTTAGCAAGCCCTGGATTTGTTATTTATAGCCCTTATTTGTCATATAACCCCACGACTTTTCACCAATCTAGTAGGATGAGGGAGGAGATAAAATGCAGGCCCTGTGGGTCTTTGTGACCAGTGGGGGGCCTGAATGGGTTCTGTATTGAATTACAGCCCATTTATTTTTGTTCTGCCAACTGGATGCTAGTTAGAAACTTTCCTATCCCCTCTTACTTCCAGCAATCTTGGCCTTACTATTTCCAGCAATCCTAGTCTAAACTATTTCCATCTACCATCTTGTGGAATCTTACTTCTGGCATTCCTGGCCTTTGCTACTTCTGGCTACCACGGATGCCTTATCTTCTGGCATTCCTGGCCTTTACTTCAACCTAACTCACCTGGTTGATCTGCATTGATGGACCCACTTACAACAGTCCTGAACTTCTGGCTATGCATTGGTTCCTCATCTGGTTTCTTTAGGAAGTTGTTGCATGCATATCGTCCAGATTTCAAACAACCTATTCTCTATACTTAGCTTGAATACTACAGAAGGTTCATCATTGGACTTAACCAGCATCGACCTGGTTACTAATGCAACATTACCATTATTTTCTGCTGTAATAGTTAATTCATACAATCAGATATTCCTCCTGACATCTTTCATTTAGGGTCAAACTGGAAGCTTATTCAACAGTTATTTATGTTGATCTAGTGACCATCATTTCTCAACGCTTTATCATAGATTTTGTCAATGCCTGTACCGGTCAGTACAGCTATTTCAGCTTATCTTAAACTATCAACTTCCGGTGTTTACTGTCAACCTAACTCACCTGGTTATCGTCCAGACTTCAACCAACCTATCCCGTACACTTGGATTAAATACTACAGAAGGTTCATTGTTGGAGTTAACCATCAACTATGCCATGCCAGTACCAGACATTTAAATTGAAATTTCTTGTCTTTGGCTATATCATCCAGACTTCAACCAACCTATTTGATACACTTTGGTCAAATACTATGCAAGGTTCATCATTGGATTTAACCAGACTTAAATTATTGGACTAAAATGCTTTCACCAGACATTTAAACTGAACTTTCAAACTATGGTTTTTCATACCAACTTAACTTACCAGGACTCTATCTTTAACTCAGTCACAGCTATATTATCCAAGTTCTTTTATCCAATCAGTATCCCTCAATTTAATTGATTCATCGTTTGTTCATATTCCTTTAATCGAAACTCTGCTTTTGTATATGATGTAAATAAATTTGGTATTTTAAGTTTGTCGTTTTGTTGTCCTCGTGTTGACCTGTCAGATTTCACGTCTTTTATCTTTAAATGTTAGTGGGCCTCTTGTCACTGTTCTTTTGGGGGCACACAGGCCATTTCATATCATGCCCCCTCCAGGGTGTTTACTACATCATAAATAAATAACAATTGAATAAAAATGAGAAAAATTAAATAACTTTTTAGAATATTGTTAAAAAAAAAAAAAAAAATAGACAACGCCTAATTTGGTTTAAAAATACAAAAACATTTACAAATCTGTAGAGAATTTTTTTCCAACATGACTGACAAAGAAAGCAGCAAAAATCCTTCTTTAAAAAAAAAAAAAAAAAGATTAATGTTTTCTTGGCTTATTATTTCCTTTTTTTTTAAGATATAGAGAACCAATTTACTAGGACCAGTGTCTTCATCTTTGTTGTATTGTCACGTTTCCGGCCGTTGTAATTCCCGATCTTCTTCAAAGTGTTTGCCGTTTTTTAATCTTCCGGGATAAAAACATTGAGGTTGTGTGTTACCTTATGTCGCATCCAGTTTCGGTGGGGAGACATGGGTAAAAATATCTGTGTGTCCAATCTTTGGACAAGTAACATAACATCACAAGGATGAAACGATACGATAAATCCTCTATACACCGGAATGAGGAAAAATTACCACCTTGAATGAATAGGGTTCAGTTCTAAAAAAAAAAAAAGACCATAAAAAAAAACACACATAAAAAAACCTAAATAAACTGTTAGTAAATAAAAGAGTTAATGACTGTTGGTTTCCGTAGTTTATAGGAAAAGGCGAGGGGGTAGTGCCGGATTTACCTACAGGCTAAAGGCCTGCAGGGGTCGGCAACTCATTCGACACCGCGGGCCGGATCGTGTTAATGACGGGTCGCGGGTCGGACGAAGGCCATTAATGAAAAATTATGGAAAATTATATATGCAGACCCCTGTCAACCTAAATATTAAATTTAAAACCATAATGAAAATAAACATTGAGAAATCAGAAAAACAAAAGAAAATCTAAAATTAAAAAACACCTAACAAAAATTACGTTTCCTCAAGGAACGTTGAAAGTGAAAAAAAAAAGTGAAAAAAAATCAACCGAAGTGAAATGGATGAAATTATGACGTGTAGGTTTGAAACTGTTATTGAAAATTGTTCCACAAACGAACCACACACACACACATCAAACAAAAACGAAGCACATACCCATACATACGAGTACAAATAGTTGCAAACATACACTTACGTACGTACACATGCGGTATCAATCCACACATTCATGAGGCATGTATGTATAATGCGCGTATGTTTAACCCTTTCTGGCCTCTTTCACTTTATCGTTCCTTTCGCTTCTGTTACCTTGTAGCCAGGGGTCATAACAAATATGTATCCATTATTTGAAATTTAAATGTAATCAACGCAACTTGGTAAAATAAGTAAGTCTCATGAAAGAAAACTGGCTCGCGGGCCAGTCAAGATGTCTTTGCGGGCCGGATCCGGCCCGCAGGTTGCCGACCCTTGGCATAGGGCCTCAAAATCTAGGGTGCCTCCAGTCAAGGGGTTTTGATACTGACATAGGCACTTTTCTTACTTACACATGCTGTCATAACGCATTGTAGACTCTAAATAATACTGCAATCATTTTAAAAGTAAACACCCGTCATCATCCTCGATTTTTTTACTTAAATATTGTTTAATAATTTAAATTTTTTAAACACTCTTCCATTTTCCTCTACTAGTGAGAATTTGGGATGGGGCCTCACAAGAGGAATAGACTTAACTTTAAGACCTCCCTTCTAAAAATCCAGCCCTAGGGATCGACAGTTTAAAAATTTTTTAATACTGACCCCTCTTCTTTTAATTTTAATTTAAAATTAAAAAAGTTATAGGCATCACTAGTCATCCAGGCCTCGAGTGACGTCGGTGAAATTAAAACAAAAATACATTTTTTTTTAATAAAAAGAAAAGAAAAAGAGACTTACCTGGAAGTACTAATACGTCGTAAAAGTACCAGAAATGATCCAGCATGGTTTCCGTGGAGAAAGATGGATAACAGCGAAACCTGGACCTTATTTTTGTTTAGTTTATCAACCCAGTCAAGTGTCAGTTTGTCCAACAATAAATCAGCAAACTTTGAATAATGATCCCTAAGGAAATGTTCCCTGGCCAATCGCCGATCCGCTGTCGTGGGGAAATACTGGAAAACAAGAGACCAACCACTTTCCGAAGGGTTTCCTGACGTTTTTCTAAATTCATCTTCTTTGGCTGGCGGTTCGGAAGGTGATCCCATTAAAATGATCACACTTTCAAGGGCCGAGTGAACAAGAGCCGGTTCGTTCGCATCAAAAGATAAACGAACCTCCTTTAAATAATTCCGAATCTTCGTATCCACACTTACATTATTCATATCAGTAGCCGACATCATAATAGTTCCAGGGTTACAAACAGATACAGTAGGGATTGTTCAGTAATCTCTCCTCTTCGACTGGTTAGGCGCTGATACAAACAAAAAGTCACGTGGTAAGTTCATTCAGACAGTGCCGTAAACGAGTCTAACGTCTCTGTAAACACGAAGAAAATAAGTTTAATAAATATATTAATTTACATAGAAAGTACTTTGTACTTAAACAATAAACAGTCCTTTTCTAAAGATTTATACACGAAGGAAAATATTGTCGCAAAATTAGTTTCCACAACGTCCATCTGTTCAACAGCCAAAGAAAGTAAGGTGGCCTTATCGTATCATAATTTTAAAGAATTTCGATATGTTTTTTGGGGTTTTTTTTGTTCATGTATCGTTTTTTAAGAGATGGACAGTTAATAAAATGACATATGAACATTCATTGCATTTATATATGCAGATATAGTTGTAGAGTACCTCCCGTAACACTATATTTTTTTCATCTTGCTTAGCTTCTTACATTTATTACAACAAAAACCAATTTGATAGTGGAGTGAACTTGGTTCTCTTTGGGTTCCCTATAATTGTAGTCTTGTGCCAGACTAAGTTAAGTAACCATAGTATCTTTATTCAAATACACTTACATTATACAGGGTGACCCCAAAAAACGGGAATTTTTGAAGTGCGTATTGCCAGACATGAGCAAGTGACAACACTGCGAGACAGTTACCTTGAGCAAGTAAACATTTCGTCATTTTAGTAACTATGGATCAGTGGAACGGACAACAACGTGCGTTAGTCATAAAAATGTTTTATAAAAACGGTGATAGTTTGACAGCTGCACAGAGGGAGTTCCGACGTTTTTACAACTTAGGACGTCATGATGCTGTTCCATCAAAACACGCGATAAAATGTTGGATTAATAACTTTGAAGAGACTGGATCTGCCCTAAAGAAGACACCAACAGGACGACCAAGAAGTGCTCGTACTCCACAGAACATTGATGTTGTACGCGAATCTGTCTCGCGGAGCCCACAGTGTTCAATTCGTAAGCAAGCAGCTGCGGTTGAAATGTCCCGGGAGAGTGTTCGCAGAATTCTTACTTTAGATTTGAATTGTACCATAAATAAACCAAAAAAAAATACTGAAGATTAAAAAAACATTACCTGTTTTTTTTTTTTTTCACTGTCATTATTTGGACTTTTTTATTTTTTTAGGACATGTCTCATATTGGATAATTTTTCACCCTGTCCCGTTACTGACTTTTCAGAGATACCCCAAAAATGTTCTGTATTTAATTCATTTTCAAATTTCATAATAAAAATATATTTTTTTTACAACCTTCTTACGGTTCTTGGTTGTAAGTAATTATACTTCCTTTTCTCAGATTCTCTTGATACACACACACACACACACACACACACACACACACAAAAAAAAAAAAAAACTGATGCGTTTATTTCTCTGTTCTGTGTATTAAATATTTTCAAATATTTTCACTTTTACAGAATTTCTTTTGTATAAAATAATTTTCAAATGATTTTACTTTTATTTTCCTCATAGCTCATTAAAATCATTGCTTTATGTTATGTCTTTCCTTTTATTATTGGTCTGGGTGTGTCAGCATGTATAAATTTTATATATATATATATATATATATATATATATATATAATATTAGTGGAAAATATACATACATAATAAAAAAATATATCTAAATTTTGAATTTGTAGGTCTGATGATTTGGATCATATTTACGATTCCAATGGAATAAATTATGACCATGGAATATTAGTGTTTAAGCCTTTTATTATATATATATATATATATATATATATATATATATATATATATATATAGAGAGAGAGAGAGAGAGAGAGAGTTTTAAGAGTGTTTAGAGGGCCGTGGGGGTTTAAGTGTTGTTGAATTAGAAACACGTGCTGTTTATTCCTGCTAGAACATTCAACTACAAGGACATGGCAGACTCAAGTTGAGTCCAACCAAAGATGTAAAGAAAACAAACAAAACCCATATACATATGTCAACAAATATATGTATCAAACAACAAAGTGACAAAGATATTAACATTTGTGTTTGTGTGTGAACGTAAAGAGTTTGTATGTTGGTGAAAGTTTGTATGTACATGTATGTGTGTTTCATGGCGTTTTCCCATAAGTGGGCGAAAACGCTGATTTCTATGAGAGGTTACATTTTTAAATGTGTCTGCTGAAATGCAAAGTAGAAAAGAGAACGAGGCAAGAAGTCGCCCAGTATTTATAGTGTAGGGAGAGCGACCTCTAGTGACAATTAGGAAATTAAGGTGGAGGTAACTCCGACAAGTGCCTCGTATTTCTAATTTTCTAATCTGGCAACTCTATTCTAGTTGGATTAAAAACAGTACCAAATAAAACTGACACATGTAACTGACTGGTTATCAGTAGAGGTGAAAGGAAATGTAATAAAATTCAACAAGGTGGTATTTTCATATAACTATTAACTAATTAACAAAGGAGAGAAAATATACTTGTATACATGTAAATATATCTGAAAAGAAAGAAGACCTTAAAAGTTAGCATTGAGGAATTGTGTGTGTATGCATGTGTGTGTGCGATACATATATTTGTGTGTGTGTGAAAGAGTTCAGTCACTTGAGGGAAATATATCACCATGCTGAGGACAGGTTCTGTGTTGGTGTTGTCATTATAGCATGCTGAAAAGAAAGAAGACCTTAAAAGTTAGCATTGAGGAATTGTGTGTGTATGCATGTGTGTGTGTGCGATACATATATTTGTGTGTGTGTGAAAGAGTTCAGTCACTTGAGAGAAATATATCACCATGCTGAGGACAGGTTCTATGTTGGTGTTATCATTATAGCATGCTGAAAAGAAAGAAGAAAAAAGAGGAAAAACAGGAAGTGTCACATTTTTATAACAAGTTAACAGTGCCACCTAACAACATCTTAGCAAATCTGGCAAAGCCAAGTGGGGGTAACCTAGAGACTACTATCCTCATTTTCATTGTTTTGATTTTGGTTAGTGAACTCTCTGGCATTTCTCAGGTATGAGTCATTTTTTTAAATCTTCAGTATTTGATTTTTGTTTTCCACACTCTGCTATTTCATTTATTCACATGATAAATATACTCTGCTGGTATGATGAAATGGTTGTAAAGAGATCATGATTATCAAGTAAGTAAAAGGAAGCCACTAGCTAAAAAATATTGATCAAAATAACAAAAGTAATTTTGATCAATATATTTTAGCTCGTGGCTTCCTTAACTTACTTGATAATCATGATCTCTTTTCAAAGATACTATTATTGTATGTAGGCTGTTTGTCCCTTTACATCAAAATCATTCAAAACTTCCATTCAATCAAATGATTACTGTTAATCTTTAACATTATGATACGATGAGGCCACTTTACATTTACATTCAATGTTACAGTTATTATAGTTTTTTCTAATCATTTCACCCTAAGCAAGCCACTAATTTGCAGGGGATTACTGAGTGTGAGAGAATATGAGAAAAAGAAAACATGATGAAGAGAGAAATATAAAAGAATAGGAATTAAGAAGACAGAAGATAATGATTGACATTACATTAAATTTTTAAAGATCAAAGTTGGCTGGAAAGTAAGTATAGTGAAAGAAAATAAGAAAACTTTAGTGAGGGGAAAGGACAATAAAAGAACAGGAATTAAGAAGACAGAAGATAATGATTGACATTTCATTTAAAGTTTTGAAGATCAAAGTTGACTGGGAAGTAAGAAGCCAGAAGAGAGTTCCACAAGAGGAGTGCAAGAGAAGAAACTGTTAACATAGAACTTGCAGTTACTTCTAGCCATTTCAGCTTTTGTGTTTTGAGTGGTGGGTGCCTTTAAGTGCGAGCCACATCTAAGAATTTGTACACTAAAATTAGTTCAACTCATTTTTATAAGGAAGGCCCAATAATTTTTGGAAGGTGACCCTTCCATGGCAACAGGTATATATATGAGACTTGAAAGATATTGTTTTTAGTCATTTGGTGTAAAAAAATATCTTATATGCCATCAAATATGGTACATGTTTTTAAAAATTTCTTCCCAAGAAATGCAACAAAGCCACTAAGATTCAAAGGATTACTGAATGTTAGAGAATATAAGAAAAAAATAACACTCTAAAGGAGATATTTTGATAGGTGTCTAATAAAAGGGGAGATCTTAAAAGAATTTTTTTAATATCCAATAAATGGGGTGGAGGTCTTAATAAAAGCAAGTTGGAAAACCATTTAAAGTGTCAAAAATTTAGAATTTAAGTAAAGAATCTTTTTTTGAGAACCACTATGGTAACATCCAATTTTGTCCCAAGAACTTCTTGCCCTTTTTGATAAAATAGTAACACAAGTAGAAAACTGTGGCACAACTTAATTGGTAAGCTTAAAAGCTCTTAAAAATACTATTGAAAGTGATAACTCTGAACTTCAGAAGTCTAATTTCATAAATACAAAACGGTTTTAAGAGAAGGATTTTATAAATTTCAACTGTCAGTAACATTAACTATTCAGTCAATGAATGCTAAATGTTTCCTGTGTAGGGATGTAAAGGGTCTTTTTTTTTTTAAAACAGTAATGTTCACCCTTTACAAAGCCCAGGGGTCACTCGATATAGAGGGTTATGTTAAGAAGCAGTTTGTACGATAACTGTTAACTCTAGACTTGAACAGGTTAAGAAGAAGATTGTAGTGATCGGGAAAGAGCAGTGGTTCACAGGAAAGTTTTACTTTTAAACGCTATATTAAAGAAGCAAACATTTCTCCGTAAATGAATTTAATTACTAACTATTTTGAAAGAGAGTAGAAGCAAGATACATTGAGAATTTAATTTTGAACATCGATTATGTTTAAATTTCAAGTTATTTGTATTTGAAAAGAAAAAAAAAACTTTAGTTAAATAAACATTAGGGGAGACACAAGTTACGGTCAATCTTAGTCATGTTGAATATTTGTTTTTTTACGAATTTAACTATATTTTATTTAAATTAGGGTGTCTTTTTTAAATAAAAATATGGGGATGCTCAGCCCCCTAATACCCCCAAGCGTGGTATTGGTAGTGTGGTGTTTTCCTAAATTTAGTTATTTTGTAACAAACCAAAAAAACAATGAAGTTTATTTTTTAAAGATTGAATAAAAATTATTTTCCATAAGATGGCTGAAAAATATCAATAAATTGTCAATAATAAACTATTATTCAGAGATGTTCCGTGCAACGACGGGTATCCCCTCTTGTCATGTTTAAAGGAAGCCAACCAAGAAAAACTTATTGCGCATAGTTCGTTTATTTCCGTTTGGCGCCGGATATTACCGACTATTCACCAGAGGTCGCTAAGATGGCGTCTGCAATATCGTTGAAGGTGAGGTGATTTTTACACCATAATTAGTCCAGTTTTTGCAAGATTTTCGAGCACCTTATGAATTATAGAATGTATGTTAGAAAAATTTTCGTTTTCCTATCCTTGTAGTGCTTCTATATATTAGCCATTGTCCCGACATTTTTGTTTTTCTTTTATGAATATTTCAACAAAGAAAGTTGTTTTCTCTTTTTCGACCGCCTCGTAAACACGTGTCATGGATTCTAAAACAATGATGGGACTTCGAATTCAGTTCTTTCTTTTTCGACGATTATTACTTTCTTTAACATTGTCTCCTCAGTTTTATTGTGACGTTGTTGACATTTTTGTAGAGACCTATGGTATTTTAAAATATTTTAATTTATAATACAACTTTTGTTTTCACTCAGAAGATTTTTAAAGAGATTTTTCCATGACCTGATCCGATTACATTTGTTATTTATTTATTTTTTTAAATAACTCTTGTGACGATTACGACTGGTCACACTGAAGAAAAAGCCCCCTCCTCCCCGTTCTTCTTAGCAAGTACAGGTTGGTCCGAAAGTCTTGTCACGCCCTAGTAATGAGAACAATAGAAGAACAAATAACACAGCAGTTCAAAGCACATGTAGAAAATTATATTATGTAGGGGTGATAAAACTTTCGGACCACTATGTACTTCAAATTTTCTGATAATACATATGGTATGAAATTTCTTTTCTTTGAAGTTTTGAAAGCAGTACGAAGTGGGTTACACAGCACTGAAAGAGTCTGATTACATGAAAGGATCTACACAGCAGAAAAGTACACCCCCAAAATTGGTCAAATACATGTAAAAGTACATGAGCATCAGGAACAACTAACACACACACAGTAGAGGCAAAACCTGTCTTGATTTAAAATAAAGTCCAAGTTCCAAACATAAGAAAGCACTTGTTTTATTTTTTTGAACCCAACAAATTTAAGGAGAAACGACTGAATTAAGGAAAGAACATTTTGTTTGATCAAGAACTAGAATTTGAAAGTCTAGAGAGAAATTTATTTTTCTTATTTTTTTTTAAAACAGAGAAGACTTGCAAGGCGGCGGGAAGCGATTATCGCGTGCAGCCTAATTAAAAAAGGCAGAAAAAATACATTTTCCTGTTCAAAGTTTATCGAAATTAAGCACTTGTTAAATTTGAATGTTATTTTTTTTTTTTTTTAAATTTTGCTTTGCATCTTTCAATGCCCTGACGTCATAATTTGTCATCAACCAGAACAGCTTTTTATGTCACGTCCTTACCAGGTTTTCTAATTATGAAAACTTTTCTTTTTATTTAATTAATACATAAATCCTAGAAAGAAACAATTTTGTTATTTTCGGCATCAAATACCATTATTAAACAAATGTTCTCTGGTAACCTAGTGAAAACACTTAAAAACAACAACTTCCGTACTTTTTAGTTAGACTTCCCCCTTCCCCAATAAAACAACTGGGGAAAGAGCCTGAACGGGATCATGTGATTTATTTAAATTTTCTCTCAAGTGCCCGTTTTAAATTTACCATTTTTCTGTCCGTCGACTTTGTCCTGAACATTTTCGTTTTGTTAGTTCATGAAATTATTTTCTATATACAGGTTAACTGGCCCTTTGGCGTGAGAGAGTGATTGGCCATTCCCATTTATTGTAGCAGTGAGTTCGATCCTCACTAGGTGTCCTATAATTGTGCTGACACTAAGCTACTTTTTGTTTAAGTGACAACAATCGTTTGAACGTATTTGTGTGCATCTTAGCATTTATTTTACGCAAGTCGCAAAGTGCTTTTTTTTTCTTTTTTTTTTATACAAACTGTCAAATCGATTTTTTTGAGCATTTGACCTTTTTTTCTCCTCTTTTTTTAATTAAAAATTTTCAATTAAATCTGTTTTTATTCTTTGAGAACTTTTTTTTTTTTTTTTTGACATAAAGTTGAAAATACCCTCTCCTCATATATCTCTCTCTTCATACGATATTTTTAAATTCAAACACATGGTGTTGAAATTATCGAACACTACCAGAATAATAGATTCTTTTTTGTGGCGCGCGCGCACATACACACACAATGCTAATTGTTTGAGCACCTGATTAGTGCTTATGTTGGACTTCCTTACCACCAAAATGGATGCGTTTTTTGGGGGCGGGGGTCTGAAATAAAAGCAAAAAATCGTTACCTTTTTCGGAGTTGGTGCTTTCACCATAATGGAACGCATTTTTCTTTAGAATTGAATTAAAAAAAAACTTGTTGATTTAATTTAAAAAAAAAAATACTTGTAATTTTCCAGTGCGATTTTGAAGTTCTTCCTGTTGTTAAAGTGTTTTTTTTTTTTTTTTTTTTTATTAATTAAAGACTTTGAAGAATCAACAAAATTGCAAAAATTTAAATGTCAATTTTCCTATATGAACCTTTTTTAAAAATTTTTTTTTAAGCAATTTAGATTATTTTTGTATGTATGTCCAAAAAGGAAATAATTCTGAATTTCCGCCTTTGACTACTTTTCCTTATAGGAAGAATTTAATAAGTCAATAACTGCTAAATTCAGAATGATTTAAACAAAAAAAAAAAAATCACATTGAATGCAGTTAAAATAAATATATGGAAAGAGGTTGAGCAGTACAATATAACAGACATGGGAAATAGAACAAGAACAATCTACTCCTGTAAATTAAAGGGTCCAGTTTGCAATGCCCTGAAGTTTACTTGAATTGACAAACACCTGATGAAGGCCAAAGAGCACAACTGCTGAAACAATGAAGATTAGGTTATTAAACTCAGTGTAAATGATAACTAGTCATTCCAGAAATACAGCACTATTGAAGAGCTGAAGCAGGATATATGGGGGGGGGGGGAATCTCTCAATAAACCCACTCAAAATGGTGCTTTTCAGATTTTGAAAGCAAAAGAAACCATAAAATTAGGTACAAAAATTTTCTCAAAAAAAGACTACCATAATGAAAAAAAAGCTTCAATTTTGATAAAATTATATCATCGATATGTGTTATTATTAAGTAAGACCAAAGTATTTTTATTATTTTAAATTTTTTAAGCCTTTCTAGCATGTTCGAAATTTTGCTTAAAGACCTAGTTTTTCTTGTGTCATCGGGTGGGTCAAGGATTACTATGGGGATTTTTTAATGTGTGTGTTTTCTTTTTTTTTTTTTTTTTGTTTTTTTTGTTAAAAGCACATTGTTTTGGAAACTTGTAAAAATAAAATTATATTAAATTTTAATGAAATTTTCAGGACTTATTCACAAATGAATGAAAATATTTTTTAAGTTTTTTTTTTTTTTTTTTTTTTTTTTTAAAGTCTTGGAAAAAATTTTTTAATTTCAGCCTCTTCATATTTATATTAGTTAAAAGCAGAACACCATTTATCAAAAATCTGCTCTGAACCTTCAATTAAAAAATACAATAAAATTATGACATTATCTAATTAGAAAAGATTTTAATTGCTTTTTTTTTTTTTATAAATGAGATGTATTACAGACACCCTTGTCTTCAGAAAAAAAAATTTTTTTTGATGAATAATGAATTTTTACAAAAATTATTATTTTTTTTTTAATTTTAATTAGAAAAATTAAGTTTTAAATCTTAAAATTCTGTATTTCGGCCTTTTAGATGATATTATTAAGTGAAAACTATATTTAAAAATCATCAAACACCAATATTTTTCACAGAATTTGAAGTTTTTAAGCTACTGTCAAGTTAAAAAATGCACTTCTGCTATATTTTAAATTTAAAGTAATTAATATTTGTTTCAAATCAGATTAATTATACTTTAAATCAGCTAATATTCCTCAAAGTTTCAGAAAAGTATATTTTATTTTTGGAAAATTTTTTTATTAAACAGAAGTACATTGCAATGATAGACAACTATAAAAGGGTGCTAATCAGTTATTTTAGCAAAAAAAAAAATTCTCCCAGTTAATTGAAATTAGTTTTTGAAATACAGCAATGTATTTTGCTTATTGGAAATATTGCATTTAATTTATTGGCTTGAAATTAAAACTAAAATAAGTTCCTAGGAAGATTTTTCATTTTTAAAAATTCATTTTAAACCTGAGATATTACTTTTTTTTTTTTTTTTTTTTTGGTGGAGGTCTCTACATAAAATATTAACTTTTTTTTTTATTACTAAATAATGTTTGTGACTTCTAGTATTGTTTTTATAATAATGGGGTATCTTTTTTTTTTCTTTTTCTTTTTCAGTTTTTAAATTTTTAAGTTCTTTTTCATTAAGAGGCTGCAAACTTGAACCTTCATGCCCCTCCCCCACACACACCTAAAAAAAAAAAAAAACTTGCGTGAAAAAGGTGGTTTTTCCCTTGACACCGCTATTATTTTAGCTACCTTCACTGTTTGGTAATGTTTGTTTTAAAAAATTCAATGATTAGAATTGTAATAAAATCTAAAAAAAAAAAAAAAAAATGAAAATGAATTTATACATCTTTTGTTTTTGCTGGTTCTTGAGAATTGATAACAAAAATATTAAATATTATTTATTACATTGTTTATTTGGAAGAATAATTTTATAATTACAACATTCTAAAAACTAATACAATAGAATATTTATCATTTACCAATTCATAGAAAGAAATATGAAAATGATTTTTTTTTTTTATTCATGAATTTATAAATATTTACTAAATTATTGAAATATGTAAACCAACTGTAAGGAAATCTTATTTATTTTAAGTTTGAATCAATTGGCAATTAACCAATGTTTTGCTAAACATTCCAATAAACAATGTGAATAGTGTTTATTCTTTTTTTTTTTTTTTTTGTTGTAAATTCTCAAGAACAAAGATTTTCTGTGTTTAATAAAATTTCTATTTTAATTTTACTCACATAAATTTGTCTTTCTCTAGGGTTTGGTAGGTCTTGTAACTGGTGGGGCCTCTGGACTTGGTCGGGCTGTTGCAGAAAGATTGATCCAACAAGGTTCTCGAGTGGTACTTTGTGATTTGCCTACTTCTCAAGGCAATGAAGTTGCCAGAACACTTGGAGAAAACTGTGTATTTGCACCTACTGATGTAAGTATGCAAAAAAAAAAAAAACCTGTTAAAAATTTTGTGCTTCTTTCTCTGTGTGTACTGTTTTTTTTTTTTTTTTTTTTTTAGTAGCTTCAAGCCACTAAAAAGTGAGATTGGATATATTTTAAAGACAGCACTTTGTTGTGATGAAAGTGCTTTGTATGGAATGTTTTATGGCTTACAAAGCAAGTGAATACCTGCAGTTAATTTTGTTTTAGATGCTGGCCAAGCACATATTTGTATAAACCTAGAAACTGCTAAATACTTAAAGATGCATTTTTATAAGCCATTCTAAACATCTAGATACTATTCTCTAAGCTTGTTGCCACCCCCACAAAAAATATGCATCTGAAAATAAGTACTTGCTATGCCATTGTAGCCAACATACATGACCATCATCCAAGCTTTCCACTCACATTGCATTTCAATTCTCAATCTCATCAGTGTGCAATTGAAAGCTGGGAAAGTGCTTGTTGCATGCTCACAAAGTAACGACAATGAAAACAAACGCCATGTCGGGAAATGAGAATATGAACCCTGATTCCCCTATTACAGGTAGGTTTTTATTCAGAGCTTTGTCTTGGTGGATAGGTAGGTGACACTTGGAAGAATTTCTACTATGCCAATCTCATAGATCGGCTCTTCCCTTGTCTACCAACTCCTTGCTCATCTACACATCCTGATGTGCGACTGTCAATATGGACAGGTGGCACTGGAACCACACAACGGTCAAGTCCATCTCCTGCCAAGAGCAAACTAGAACTGACTCCCCCAATCCCAAACTTGACCATTTAATATAGACTAGCACATAGAAATAATCAATGTCTAGATCGTTGTTGCTCGGTCTCCAAAAACCCCTCCTCCAATTCTTTACTTCTCTGTTCCTCTTTGGTCAAAGTGGATACTGCTTAGAAGACCAGACTTCAAAAAAGAACTATCTGCTAGCTATAAAATAGAAGCACCTTCCACATTATAGTAGATTTTATGAAAAACTTAAATAACTTGTAATAATCCAATGGCATTCTGTTTTTTGTTTTTTTATAGGAAATTTATTTTAGTTGTAAAGCCACCAAGTGTCAAATAATCCAAAACTTATAATTTTTAGGTTACATCAGAAGGTGATGTGGATAATACCTTAAATCTGACCAAAGAAAAGTTTGGTCAGTTGGATGCTGTTGTGAATTGTGCTGGAATTGGAGTGGCTTTCAAGGTCTACAACTTTAAGAAAGATTTACCCCATAGTTATGAAGACTTCAAGAGGGTTCTTATGGTAAGATTTTTTTTTTTTTTGTTTTAACACACTTTGTAGGAAAATCTTGATGTCAGACTAAAGAAGAAATATCTGAAGAGTTTGATTCAATTAATGGAAACTTCACTATCATAATAGACAAGGTCTTTGTTATTGAACACCTGCACAAACAAAAAATCATTCAACAAGCTTACCAAATAAGTTAAAACTCTAGTAATATTTGAAGGTATCAAACTAAAAGAAAATAGAGAAGGTATTCTTGTCTTAAAAATCAGCTCTCAGTCGTTTTTTGCTTGGTCTCTACTATTAACCATGGCTATCAACTTTATTTTTTTTTTTTTTTTTTTTTTTTTTTTTTTTTTTTTTTTTTTTTTTTTTTTTTTTTTTTTTTTTATTTTTATTTTTTTTTTTTTTTTTTTTTGATAATTTCACCACAAGCAAAGCAATAAAGCCACTAAGATGCAAGGGGATACTGAGTGTTAAAGAATATGAGAAAAAGAAAAAACATTAAGGAGAGAGGACAATAAAAGAACAGGAAAAGATAATGATTGATATTGCATTTAAATTCTTGAAGATTAAAGTTGACTGGAAAGCAAGAAGCCGGAAAAGAGTTCCACAAGCGGGAAGTGCAAGAGAAGAAAATTTTAGCATAGAACTTACGGTTACATCTAGCAGTTTCAACTGTAATATAAGACCTAGCTCCTAATCTAGTACAGTGATTAAATTTGTAAAGTTGAGGTACGCAGGAGGAAAGCTTATCAGAATAATTACCATGAAAATATTTATAGGAAAGGTACATGGAAGCTGTATTACGGGAATGGGAAAGTAACTGAAATTGAGATGCCAGTTCAGGATGGATAACATTGCAGATTCTTATTTGTATTTTTTTTTTTTTTTTTTAATACAACTGAGATTTGGTTCTCATAAGACTGGCATTTTGCATTCTATTTAAGAACTAGAACTTTGTATTGCTTTAAGTCTGTCAGATTTGTCACAGAGACATTCATTTTGTAAACATTCATTCTATTTTGTTGATTTTGTAAAATTACAGGCACAGCTAAAACTACTTGCAAAAATGGGTTTTATTTTGAATTTAAATAAATTGTATTTTGGGTATCTTGTTTTGTTGATAATAGGATATTAATTGTGAATAGGCTATAATTTTAAGGAGGTGCATGCTGGCATTTTAAAATATTCACTTCAAATAACCTAACATTTTCTTTGTACATCATATAATAGGCAAAACAATGATGCCTTCTGTAATTTAATGAATTTGTCTTAGAATATAAAATTACTTCTCTCTACTACAAATGTATATTGACTGTCTTAACATACAAAATTGATTGTATATACATGTGAAATTGTAAAAAAATAAACTGCTGAACTTAGTATATTTGATTATTTTTGTAGAATATGAAATCTACTACATCTGCAACCTTTATTTTCAGGTAAATACTGCAGGGACATTCAATGTGATCCGTCTTGCTGTTGGTTTGATGGGCAAAAACCAACCAAATAATGATGGTCACCGTGGTGTTGTAGTGAATACAGCAAGTGTAGCTGCCTTTGATGGTCAAATGGGACAGGTGGCGTATTCTGCTAGCAAAGGTGCAATAGTAGGCATGACATTACCTTTGGCTAGAGACCTTGCATCTCAAGGAATACGTTGCATGACAATTGCTCCAGGTAAGAAATCTTGTCAAAGATTTTTACCTTTTTAGTAAATTCTGTGTGTGTGTGTGTGTGTGTGTGTGTGAGAGAGAGAGAGAGAGATAGGATATAGATAGTATAAAATAGGGAAAGCAATACCTGAGCAGTGCTAAAAGTAAAAAACTAGATGAGATCTCCACAGACACGAGTTGTGAAATGACCTCCCCCCCCCGCCAAAAAAAAAAAAGAAGTAGTAAAGGGTTCATTTCTAAATTCCTTATAGATTACCTGGATTGACATATACACAAGGAAGGCCGAAAAGCACGACAACCGAAATGTGATAACAAAAAAGACAATAGTCTGTAGGAAAATAATAACTCTCCTCATCCTAGACAGAAAATACTTTATATCACAGTGCTCTTTGTATTGTCGGTAAGACCATTTACATAGTTAACATTTTTGTTAAAGAAAATGAGTTTTCACAAAGGATGAGGCTTAAATGATATCCATACATGGGTGGCAGGGCCCAGGTGGCACCTGATGCTACCTCCCACTTCCTTTGGCTGACCATTGCAATGATGTGGTGGTTGTTTTATATGTATACATAGATCATGTGACTTGATCCTGTGGCTTACAGCCACACCATGTTGAAACACTAGTTCCTGTATGACCACCAAAGCTAAGCAATGTTGACCCTGGTCATTACCTAGATGAGTGACTACTTGGGAATACTATCTGCTGTAAGCTTGGATGTGCAGATGTAGCAAAACCCGTATCTGACCATAAGGAAATGGTCTAGGGTTTTTTTATGTGCATACAACTTTGTGTCATGATCTAATATTAAAAAATTTTTTCCTGTAAATTTGAACCTAGCATAGGTCACATTCAATTAGTTAATCACAGCAAAGCCCACAAACTTTTTTATTTTTTTTCTTCTAATAAGTATTCTGCTTTTCAAATTAAATTAATCTTTCATTCACCAGTAGTTTAACATTGCCTGAGGAGACACATTTATGATGTTGAAACATATAATTGGCATTATGTAGTGATTTTTCTTTTTTTAATATGCTAAAATAAATAATATTGAGCCCTCCCCCTTTAAATTAAATGTTACATACAGTGGAATTGTACTCCATTTGTTTTCATTTTACATACATGCATGCATATATATATATATATATATATATATATATATATATATATATATATATATATATATATTTTTTTTTGAACAATCAAAAAAATATTAAAAAAATTAAAATTTTCAGGCACACTGGTCTGTATATTAATATTGTTTTTTTTTTTTATTATCTTTATTAAGTCCCTCAACTAGTTTCAGCCAGCATGGCAATCATCAGAAGAAAAAAAATTACCTATAGGAGTGAATGACTGTTTCTGAAGAAAGTGAACTTATCTGTAGTTTTCATTTGTTTCTTATCGTTAATTTTGGTCAGTCTTTCTGTTGGTTAAATGGCTTCTTTAAAGTTGCTTTTAATATAGAAGATGGGAGATTCCTGACTTTCAGAAATCCTTCCTTGGTCATTTTGACAGTTTTATTGCTTGCTGGGAATGGGAAGTGTGTGTTAACTGTATGTTATCTTTTATTTCTTGGTGTGTGTATGTTTGTTTATATACATATATAATGTGTGTATACATTAGACACACACACACACACACACTGTGTGTGTGTGTGTATATATATATATATATATATATATATATATAGTTCTAACCATGTTTCAAAAATGGAAGCTAAAAGCTCCGAATTTAATTTTGTAATTAAATTAAAGACATTAGTTCCATTTCATCCTCAAGCAAATTTTTTCATTTGAGGATGAAATGAAACTAATGTCTTTGATTTAATTACAAAATTAAATTCGAGCTTTTAGCCCATTTTTGAAACATGGTTAGAACTGTAATTAAAAAAAAAATATTTTAAATCAATTAATTTATAATATTAATGCTCTGTAAATTTACATTGAGCACTATTTTGTAAAAATAAAAATATCTATAAGAACACGGATTATATATCTTACTGTTCTTTCTTTTTATATATATATATATATATATATATATATATATATATATATATATATATATATATATATATATATACACACACTGTGTATGCTCAGGTTTTTTTTTTTTTTTTTTTTTTTTTTTTAAACTAAAAAACTGCTACACTTATTTTCAAAAATAAACAAATGCGCAATGTTGGGTGTAATGAAAAGGGGGTGAGGAGGATGTGAAGAAGGAAGAAGAACTGAGAAGAAAATCAAGTGTATTGTAAATGCATTGGTGGTGGTGGGGGGGTAAATTTTATTTTTTTATCCAGCCTCATATGCAAAAATTTTCTGATGTGTGAGCAAGGGCTTAAGATTTCAGATTTCTGGTTTAAAAAGTTTTTGGGATCTGGAAATGTCATAATCGCTAAAATTTATATATATATCTAATAAATAAATATAACTTTTTAATTTCAGGTTTATATGATACACCTTTGTTGGCTGGTCTTCCTGAGAAAGTGCGTAAATACCTTGCTGATACTGTACCATTCCCCAGCCGTTTGGGCTATCCAGAAGAATATGCTCAACTTGTACAAGCCATCATTGAAAATCCAATGCTCAATGGAGAGGTTATACGTATTGATGGTGCCTTGAGGATGATGCCTTGATCTTGGATTGCTGAAATGGATTTAGAAGTTTTCAATTGTGCTTTCACTTTTCTCATCCTCAATATAACAATTCTTAACCCATATCCCCTGGGTGTCAGTTTCAACTGAAGCCTTCTTTTTTTTTTTTTCCCTCCTAAGTTTACAACTGAAAAGAAAATATGACCTTTTTAAACAAAAATGGCCACAATATATGAAAAAAAAAAAAGACATCAGCTTAAACTAATACCAAGATGATATGAGCTAAAGATTAAAGGCATCTTCATCTTGACGTTTGTAAGGAATGGATACTTAGAAATTAACCAATAATAGAAGTCTCATAGTTTGACTATGTTAACTATTAATTGAAATGTACATAGCAGTAAAATTGAGCTTTTTACAATAAAGAACTCTATAATTTTCTAAAAACAATGTATAGTTTATTTACCATATTTATTTTTTTTATTTATTTCTTTTATATTTTTTTTTTATGTCCCAACATACTAATTTTTGGAATGCCCGAGCAGCACAGTTAAGACAAAATAATTTGCTCTTAAGAAAACTCTATTTGTAATAACTTGTATTTATGGTAGAGGCTGATGATCATTGTTAGCACTAGTAATTCTTGCATTTAAATTTGCTATAACTTTGCAATGTTTCCTCTCTCTGCCGTAATACTGTGGATTTTTTTTTAAACTCTGTTTTTTTTACAGGAAAAATCTAGTATTGGTTACAATTGTAAACCTGATTACAAACCCTTTGCTTGTTTTTAAATAAATTATCTAAACAAGAATAGATAATTAAATTTTCCTTTTTTTAAAATTGGGTAATATGCTACGTAATTGAAATTTTTCTCTTAAAGAATTCAATATCAAATGACTTTTGCTCTATTATGATTTGGTTCAGTCTTTCATGGGATCCTTTGAATTATGTACATTTCAATAAGTGAGTCTAGTACTGGAGAAAGGGGGGAAGCTCTGATTATCACATTCTCTTATGTTATCAATAATTGATGGCTTGTGCTTGGCTAATCTTGCAAGTCTATATACTAATAGGCAGTTTCAAGTGATGTGATAAGGATGTTATTAAGATATATATATATATATATAAGTTGTTTTGTTATCAGTAAATTTGCCAAAATTCATATTTATTTATTTTTATTTATTGAGTACTTTTTGAATATTACTAAATTTGTTTTCAAGAATTGTTTTGTGTATATTTATGCAACTGTTTTTACTTACTTTATTTACATTATTCAGACTGTTATCCTCATTTTCATTGCCATATTCACAACGTCTTGGCAGTTGTATGCTTCGGCCTTCTTCAGGTGATTGGAATTTCAAACCAAACCCTTTATTTTGTCCACTGGGGTAGATTGTTCTAATTCCAATCACTTGAAGAAGGCTGTAGCATACAACGGCTGAAACATTGTGAATATGGCAATGAGGATAACAGTCCGAATAATGTAAGTAATCATAATACCTCATCTGAGAGATATAGGGCAGATAATGCAACTGTTTTTTAATTCCAGTGTCCTTATATTTGATGCAAACAATTTCAAGCATGCAAAAAAATCTGTTAATACAAGTTATTTATGAAAATTATTAATATTGAAACATTATCTTATCCCTTAAATTTAAAAAAAAAATTTTTAATCTAAAATGCAGTGAGAGACAACAGTCTCATGAAGTTTTAAAAAATAGTCTGTATCAAGAGAGTTAAATTCTTATTTAGTAAGCATAGATTATATGTGGCACAAGGCCAAAAGTATGGATCACTCAGTGAGCATTGAACCCACTACTCAGTTGTAAATGATCTAGTGAGACAAGCTTGCTAACCATTAAACCCTGTCAAATTACCTGATAGGGTTAATTGAGTCATTGTTAGTTCAATATTGTTATAGACTAAGCTAAGGTGTGCATTGTCCGGATTTTTCAGTTTTTGAAATCAGTTTTATAAAAATTCTGTAGTTTATCTGACTTTAAAAACTACAATTTATTTTAGCTTTTATCTTAACCAATTTAAATTTTGTAAAATGATTATTAATGTTATCCAAATTTAAGTTAGCCATTTCACAATATTTGTTACATTTGTATCTGAATACTTATGGAAAGGTGGATTCTTTTCCAGTGTTTTTTTTTTTAAATGACCAATTTCATGCTTGACTTACCAGTGGCTAATAGGTTACAATCTAAATGTAATGGTCTACAAGAAAACGAAACTCACCTACTACACTGCAAGTTTCAAGGACAAACCTATTCAGAGCTTACATATTGGTAACAATTTCTAACTAAATCATAGTGCCTCCACTACACATTAATGACTCCAATAATTCAACTACTGATTCAACTATCAGCTACCAGTACATTCTTGGAAAAAAAGACTTTACTGTTCACTTTATTCAGAGCAAAGTGAAAAGCTTAACGTTCAAGGTTTAAAGAATATAAGCTTTTATTTGTTACTATCTGAAATAAATTTTTGCATTTTAATACTGAATTACCTCCCTTATATTTCTTTGAACCTAGTCTGATCACATATTCTCAATAAATGAAATTTAAGTCAATATTTGTGATCAATAAGACTTGATTTGTGAAAAAATTAAAAGAAAGTTTGATTTTCCTGATTTTGGATTTTAAATATTGCATGAAAAATATATTCTCTAAAATGTAAATTTTTTTTTTTTTTTTTTTTTTTTTTTTCTGTTATAAGAAGTTAACTTCTGAAAAAAAAAAATAATAGACAAATTTGATTCTTTTCAGATTACATTTAAGAGCAATATAAGCACAATAACCTAATATAGTAAGTTAAGTCATTTAAAAGAAATATAAAAAATATTTGGCCTTTTTTAAACAATTTCTGGAACTAGGAGTTATTATTTATTTACATTTGGACTAATATCCTCAACTTTGTCAGAATATTTCAGCTGTTATACCCTCTTAAAAGAATGTAAGAGGGTATAACAGGGAGGGAACAAGAGAAGAGAGAACGTCAGTTCTCTTTTCCTAGTCACAGAAACAGGCCCATACTCAAAACTTAAACATGAAATTTGAAAGGATTTAAACATGAAGCAATATCGCAAAATACAATTTTTAAAAAAAAAAATTTCCTTTTGTGCACCTTATAAATATAAGGCAAAGATATCAAATAAATATATGCTCTTAAAAAGCTATACAATGGAATCTTCAAAAAATAAAGAAACTTTGAGAAAATAATACAAAAACTTTAAATAAGCTTGAAAATACTCTTTACAAGAAAAAAAAAAGATGAAATGTGCAGAATGGAAGTTTGGCAAAACTTTTTGAAAATTTGACCACAGTTCTGTTCGCAGTTTACACATTTTTTTTTTTTTTTCCTCTTCTGTGAAGAGAAACCATCCCACTCATCAAATGGTAACTGCTAAAAATAGCTTTTCCTTTTTGAATCTTATTTTTCTGCCTTCAGAATTAAATTCTCATGCCTTGTCTTCTGACGTGAACAGTGACAATGGTGGTAAGCCATATCATCCCAGGACACTGTGTGGTCTATTTCTTTTCTCAACAGTAGACTTTAAAAATTAAGTGTAAAAAAAATAAACTTAGGCTTTTATAATATGTATTTATCTACATTTTTATATATTGCTCTGTAACTTACATTGACCTCTCATTGGATTAAGTTTTCTTTGGAATAATCCCTACCAATTAGAAACTGGTATTATATATATCTAGAGAGAGTGGATGTTAACAGTGTGGTAGTGGTGATTTTTTTTTTGTTGTTTTTTTTTTTTTTTTTTTAAGGTGATGGTGTGTGTTCAATATGTAAACAAAGATAAAAGCATAGAAAAAAACTTGTTTTTTTGCTATAGACGTTTATTTCTTTTATGTTGACTGTATTGAAATAAAGTTAAAAGGTTTCTTTAGTATGTCTGTTTTCCTTTTGATTCTGAAATAATTTATGGGATGTAAAGATACAAGTGGGTAAACATGGCTGAGCCCAAGTCAGCCTTGTGCTAAGTTGGGAAGACTAAATATGTATATTTTTCTTTTTGGTTCTGAAATAATTTATGGGAAGTAAGGCTGTGAACGGGTAAAGCTGGTCAAGCTCAAGTCAGCTTTACGTTGAGTTGGGAAGAGCAAACCTCTACTTTATGAGTAGAGCTGCTAAAACACGTCCAGCAATGTTGTCAGTGAACTGGGGAGAAATGAACATTCTCCAGTGAGAACACTATTATCTCATGCTTACACATCTTGAAGCCAAGAGGAAAAAGAGGAAGATTCTGCCCTTTCCAGAAGTGGAGTCATAAAATTGCACATGTGACCAGAAACCCTTTTTGGTTTCTTTCTGATATTCATCATGGGAAAATTAATATATATAAATTCTATAATATATACATATATTTTATATATGTTCAGTGTTTATTGGAAACCACTCAATATCAGTGATAGAGCTAACATTTAGTTGAATGGATATGAGTTTGTGACTCTGGGTTTCATGCTTATGTGATCCTCAGACAAACTTTTGTTTTAAAATTTGAGACTATGTCAGTGTTTGTGTGAACCATAATACCTACACCCATATGCATATATGTCTCTGTGCATATGAATGTCATTCCAAAAACATACACAAACAATCAAACAAAAGCTGACATAAATAGTTTCAAATTTTAAAAAAATAAATCAGTTTGAGGATTGCATAAGCATGAAACCCAGGTCACAAACTTGTATCCATTCGACTAATATATATATATATATATATATATATATATAGTTATTATTTTATATATTGATTTTATTTCATTTTTTCTACAAGAGTACTGTTTGGTTGTTGCTTGCCCTGTTTCCTCCAAGTCTGGACTACCCCTGCCCAGGAATTGAACTCCAACACTAAATTCAAGAATCAATTCTATGGGCAGTAGAATGAGAAATATCTATCTATGGAGACTAAATAAATCAAGTGTTCATTTTGAAATTCTCTGAAGGTTACTTGGATAGAATGCACAGTAGCTGAAACATTGTAATAGTAACAACAAAGATAAAGATATTAAACTAACTGTAAATAATTTGTGAGAGGCAATGGAAAAAAAATGGATACATAACATGGGATGCAAGAGAATGACTGACTGTAAACTGGGCTAAAGGTGGGTCTTTATGCAAGCAAAGTGTTGCTTGTCTGCTGAATCAGATTGTGGCTTCCCTGTCATAAGCCCTTTGCAGAGAAATAACTGAATCAAAAAAATACGGTTCTTGCCTAAACTAAATGAAGGCAGCCAATCAGTAAAAGACGTATTCAGAATTAAGATACTGTATGATGGTGTGCGTGTGATTTTTTTTTTCTCATTCCTTTTAAGGTAATCAGACAAAAATTGTTATTGTTTAGTTTGTGAGTTTTCATTCATCTGCTCTGTCAGTTATTTTGCTTTTAGATTACCATTTATTCGCATTTTTATAGAATTTAATTTTAAATTTATAAGAAAAAAAATCAATTCCCTAAGAATATTGCAATAGGCATCTGGAGCAGTTCTTTGCAGCTTGAGCAGTTCTTTGCTGATAACAATATTCTGGGAAAATAAAACTATAATTTTGCTTGAGCAATTGCAGAGTCAAACTAGAACAAAGTAGTATGTGTTGTTGGCCGGTTTCCCAACTTATGGGTGTTAGTAATGTCAATGTTTGAAATTGGGAATAACATGCTGTCTCCTGAAATACCCACAACAAAAATAGCGGACTCAGGATGCGAGTCCACATAAAGAAATGACAAGAACTAATATGTATGTACAAAGAAATGATAATGTATTAACAACAAAAGGTTACAAGTGACAAAGATGTGTGTGTCAAATGAATGTGAAAACCTTTTTGGCCCAAAGTATGTGTAGTGAGTGAATGTGCTTATGTACGTATGTGTGTGTGTGTATTCATGTGTTTCCCAAAGGGAACATTTTCTCTGCGAAAGATTTACATGTTGATGAATAAGCGGACAAAGTAAGAAAAGAGAAAAAAATACCACAGAGTATTTATAGTCCAGAGAGTGTCTCCCAGTAGTGGTTTCAAAACATTAGGAAAAGGTAACCCGACATATGTCTTGGAATAAAGTTAATAATGTATGGAATTTAAAGTGGTGTGTTGTATGGCAGGTGTGTGTCTGTGTGTTCACATATAGTCAATTAAAGAAGTAACAAAATTTGGGTTTCTACAACAGATTGTTTAAACTTTTTTTTATAGTGGAAACTCTTGGATCATTTGCTGGTTCACAAATTAGGGTAAGTAAGGATAAGAATTGCAATAGTGGTCAAACTGAAGTCAGCTTTGCATTGAGTTGGAACAACCAAAGGAAGGGTGTACTTACTTCATCACTGGAAGTTTAAGCATCATTATAATGGTAAAACTCAAGTTAGCCTTGCATTGAGTTGGAATGACCAAAGTAAAGTTTGTACTTACTTCATTTGTGGAATTTTGGTAAAATCTGTGGAAACACTATACATTGGAAAGTGGAAAGAGAATTCAGTTGTCAGTTGACCAGAGTAAAAAACCTTCCCAGCAGTGCTGTCTTTTTTCCACATTGTGTTACATCTTGCGATAAGGGGGTGAAAAAAAGAGGAAGGAAATGTTTGTCTTTTTGTAGAACTTAAACAGTGCCATCTAATGGGTGCTTGGCAAAACCAAATTGGGTAATAAAATTTTCAGTTTCTTTTTTCTAGGTTTTCAGATAAGAAAACATTTAACCATCTTGACATCATTTGTCATAAGAATTACTGAAAAACCCTTTGAGTTAGCTAGAAAGAGAACAGGTTAAAATCATTTTCTCTCAGTTAGAAAGATATAGTGATATCTTCCTAACTGAGCAATGGTGAGAGGAAAAATATCATTCAGGCCTTCAGTAATGGTACGTACATTCATATTCTGGCTTCCATCTTCAAAGTTCATTCAAGAACCATCAAGAGAATGGTGAATAATTTTAAAAGAGGGAGCAGTAGAGAAGAAAACTGGATCAGGGGGTCACAACTCATTTTGTGTCAGCTTATAGGATCCAGACCCTATATTGTTCTCAAAAATTCAAAAACTAAACAAAACATAGGCTCCAAATTAAATTAAACAACTAACAAAATTTGATTGGTTCAAAAATATCACATGGCATATCATCAACTATGTCTGCATGTCTAACCTTAATTTGATCTTATCAAAGGTACAGTTGCACTAAAATTTTAAAACATTTTCTGGAGCCTATCACGTGACTTATATTGTTTATATAAACAATAAAAAATTAAGAAATGGTGAGTGGAGGAAAAATCAGCCAAAAAAACTACACGCTACATGACAATGTTCATCATAAAATAACTTTCAATTGAAGTCCAGACTATAAGTTAAAAATTCCTTTTTAACATAACCACAGTCTATTTCCTTCATTCAATGCAAACTAAACTCACGTTGACCAACAATGAAGCGACAGACACTCAAACGTCAAACACAACGTAAGTCACACCCACACATGCTTTTTCTACAAACTTTGAACTGTTTATTTTGAATACAAACAATATTACATTGAACTGAATTTTTCCAAATTTACACAAATTACCCTACAACTTGCATTATATCAAACTGGAACATTACCTCACACAAAAATCAAAAGAGACAAGTTCATTTCACCATTTTAAACAACGTTCATAACTATTGTTTTGTACATTTGTTATATAAAAATCTATTTTTTGTACAATTTCTCTTGTCTGAATTTTCTTGTTTCTTGTTGTTGTTGTTATTTTGTGGCATTGTGTCTAATATAAATTAGTGAGGTCACTTGACTCCCACAAGCCTCATTATATTTTCCCAACTGTGCAATGGTGAGAGGAAAAAGATCATTCAGGCCTTCAGACATTCATACTCTGGCTTTCATTTTCTAAGTCCATTCCAGAAAAATCAAAAGAACAGTGAATAAGTTTAAAAAAGAGGGAGCAGTAGGGAGGAAAACTGTATCAGGAGGTCACAAACAGGAAGAGGGATCATCATTTCAACTTAGAGCTAAATACATTCTTATTGTTCAAAGTAGAGTCCAATAGTGTTATAAAAACCCTTGTCAAATTCCAGTAAGATATCTTTAATCATTTCTAAGATACACCAGTTCAAAGCTTAATCTAACATCCAGACAATTTTACTGTTACACAGTTTTGACAATTTTGTTTTTACACCCCATGTGTTTGCATATATATATATATATATATATATATATATATAAAAAATTATGCTAATTAGTCCAATTAATAATTTCATCCAGTTGAGTGTTTTTGAGATTATATTTAGTTTCCTCAACAAATTGAAATTTGGGTTCAATCTGAGGAGCAAAAAGTTTGATTAGTCATTAAAAATCTCATTACTCAGATGAAGTCAGAATAAACACAATCCACACAATATCAATTGTGCAAAATCTGTTTTTAAGTTATTGCTGGATTAATTAGGCAATCGATCGAAGGCTTTTGATAACCTTTTGGGTTTTGGTTCTGATTCAAAATCTAAGTAGGGATCAACAATAATTAAAAGACTTCAAAATTTAAACTTTCAAATCATTTTTATTGAATATTCACAAAATTATTAACATTTGAAACTGATACATTTTTTTCAAACACATTGTAAAAAAATAAAAAAAAATTAATTAAGCAAGTTAAAGTGCTTAGAATCATTCATAATTTCAGCCAATGATTTTTGTGATTGTACCTTCAAGAGATACAATAATCTTGTTTCTAATTTCATTTTGTCTAACAAAACAAAGATTTCAAATGGTGTTGGCAAAGAATGCTATAACCTTCTTAGAGCCAAATATTCAGTGAATTTTTTTTATCATTGTCGAGCTTAGAGCTAAATACATTGTTCAAAGTAGTCGAATAGTGTTATAAAAACCTTGGAGAATTCCAGTAAGATATCTTTAATCATTTCTAAGATAACGGTTCAAACCTTATTAATCCGACATTTCGTCCGAGTGGGCGTACAGATAGACTTTGGATTTTGCTACACAAAAAAATATGAAACTAAACAAAATAGGAATATGAGGCTAGGTAAATAAATATAAGGGAGATAACTCAATGTTTCGTATGCAAAAAATGTTCGAACTTTAAAATCAACAATAGACGTTTATTTATAAATAAAACTTTACTCAGGAATTATAAAAAAAATGGAAACTGATTGGAATATTTCTTTTCATTATTGTACTTAAAGTCTAACAAAAAGTAAATAATAATCGAAGAAAGCTGATGAAAGGATTTGAGATGAAAGTTGAATTATGCAATAAACCAGTTTCACAAAATATGCTCTCACTTTAAACTTTTTAATCAAAGACATATGCGTAGGAAAATAGTCACTTCGTCTGATTTCATATTTGACAGATTTAACGACATATCCAGTTTCTACATTTAAAACAAAACTATGTCAAGTTCCTAATTACGTCATGTCGTTATACACAAGGTTCATATTTTTTCTGTAAATACCATTAACAAATTTTGGAGATATAAAATATATAAAATACCTTTTGAGGTTGCTGCAAGTATTTAAAACTATAAATAAACCTTTAGTCAAGTTTACTTAATGGATTTACGACACTGGTTTTCTTTTACGGCAAATACTTGTTTGTGCGGAAATTTTGAATTGTTGAAAGTCTGACTTATTTTATTTAACCAACTTTGTTTTGTATACTTCAGTCATTTTTTTTTTAGTTACACTTTTAAACTTAATATTTGACTTGATTATTATTATTTACTTTAAATATTAATAGGAATAGACAATATATAATTAAGTCAACTTTGTGTTCGGTTTTTTACTTTCACTGATCGAATTTCGATTTTATTTTAAATTTGATTTAAGGAAATATTTTTTTAGAAGTAATTCTTAGTAATTGTTTTAATTTTTTTTTTTTAAAGTACAAAAATGTCATTAAAGTAAAATTATTGTAAGAAAGCTATTTTAGGGAATTTTTAATTTTTTAACATTTTTTTTTTGAAGAAAATTAATTTAAAACAAAAATACAATTAAAAAGAAATTTAATGATGGAACAGGTTTCTGATTTAGAATCTGCTCTTCCGTGTGAATCTTCTTCACCTTTTTATCATATTGAAGTGGCTTTAAAACCAGAAAGGTAAGTAAAATTTGCATTTTTGAATTTAAAAAGTAACATTTTTATCAAATATTTCGTTTTTTTATGACTTTATCTTTTATTTTTCCATTTATTGATTGAGTTAACTACTCTCAAAAAATATTTTTTTTATTATGACGAACGAAAACTAAAATAATTTAAATTTACTTTAATATTTATTTTATTTGTTGTCTTTTTACGATTATTTTTTTTGCAATTAAATACCACAATTAAAATTTCAAAGATATTTAAATTATTGCAATATGTTTTAAAATACTTTAATAAGCGGTTTCGACAATAATTAGAATTAGAGAGAGATATCCATTTCACTTGTTTCTTGTACGTCTTTTCTTTGTGTTTAAGTTAGCTAGTAGAGAATTAATGTCCGTTTCCTTGTTTAATACAAAGTATCTTGAATGGGAAGGTTATTTTCATTCAAGAACAACATTCAAACTAAAAAGAGATTTTCTTTTCCATTTAAAAAAACATAGATATTTTTAATTGAGTGCTACTAACTAAAAAAAAAAAACTGTCCGGTAAAATTTAGGACCAAGGAAGGAAAAGAAAGCCAATTGACTGTAAGTTTGTTATTACACAACCCTTGCAAATATTGACTGGGAACCTATTAATTGATCTGTGCTTCTAATCATTGACTTATTTATTTTACCTATACAGTCGTCATCGCTCTGTCATTTGAATTAGTAAATTACTGAACTGATATGGCGGAGAGAGAGAGTATTTTCTAGATGGGTCTCAACATTGGTCATAATGTCATTCAGTGAATCATTTGGACAAATTTTTAAATTTAAGGCAGTTCCTTATCTTTGTTATTTTATGGCCAGAATTTAATGAGTGAACCAAATTGGGAATATGAGAAATATTTCAATAATTTAATAATGCTTAGCTTACATCTTTTGGTTTACAATATAAAATCACCTCAAAGCTGTGATTAACAAGATAGTCTCACAAATGATTACTGCTTAATTACGTTAATTTGAATCTTATTAGGTGGTCTATGCCTGTAAACCTTGTGTTAGACGAAGTTAAATATTTTGAACACCTTCTCCGACCAGACAGTTGCTCCTATCACTGGTCAGTATGCTAGTGAAGTGAGTTCAATGTTCATTGAGTGCTCCACTGCAGTAGCCTTATGCCAGATTTTGCTGAACTTTGGTATAACTAGTCAATTTTTAAATATTTATATTTATGAAGATCAGTTAGTTTGGTATAAAGTCAATTTATAGGAGGAAGATTGAGGCAACATGATCTAAGTGGGTATGTCCAGCCTGTCTTGAAAATTATCATTTGAAATCCTGACTTTCATCTGAGCTTCAACACTGATAGTGATAATTGATTCTCTCTTATTCTCCCCATCTCTTGCTATTAGCTTTAACAAACTGGCAAGTTTAAAGTATTTATTTTTTTTATTGCTGAATAATTAATAGAAATGGTTGTCTACATTTTTATTTAAACTTGTTATTTTTATTTTTTTCCAAGTACTGTTCGGAAATCTTTCATCAAAGAACAGGTCTTTGCTTATCTGTCTCGACAAAAAGTAGCCTATGGGAATTTTGAAGTTGTAGATTTTGAAAATACAGAACTCCAGAAACACGTGAAAAGTATTGCTTTGTGTGACACAGACTTGAAATTACGGGAACGAAAGGTAATTTTTTCTTCTTACATGTTGAATAATTCAATATCTTAGATATTTGCATAAGGACATAATTTATTTGACAGATTTGGATGATATAACTAGGATTTCATGTCATTTTCCTGGTCGTTTTTTAGCCTTTGTTTTGTGTTTCTATTTTAAAAGTACATGTTTAAACAAAGGAGAGAAAAAAATGATGTAATGAATATGCATACACCTGGGTTCCCCCTCACAGTAATATGATTGGCTGGTGTCAGCCATAAATACAGATTGATGTGGAGGTACATGGACTACGCCTATTGTCTTTGCTTATTGCCTACCACTACGACGAGGACCAGTCCATTACAATTACCTGCTAGATTGTCCTACCCGGTTACAATGTCAACAATCACTTTACTACAAACAAATATATCCCTTTCTGGGACATATCAAAAAAGGAAAAAAAAAAAGTGTCATATGAGTTGAAATGGTTTTTTTTCTCCGGCTGAGAACTTACAACACTTCATAATTTTATTTGCTATAAACTTTAAAAAGTAATTAACAAGACTAATTTATAATTTGAGGGATTTCTACAGAATGGCTCTAGCCTCACTCCATTCGTTACTCAAATTAAACGAGATTTAATCTAATGTAATTGGTATACTATTGATAGTTTTTCAATTAGATATCTTAAAAGTTGATCTACCAAATTTTTGCCTTTGTATGAATTCAAGCTAAGAGTCAACCAGGTGTCAAAATGTTTCACATTCATGATTTCCCTGCTTAGCTTCTTAGACATATTTGTTTTCAGTATGAATTATAGTTGTATGTGTTTCGACAATGATAAAATTCACTGAATATTTGGCCCTGAGAAGGTTATAGCATTCTTCGCCAACACCATTTGAAATCTTTGTTTTGTTAGACAAAATGAAATTAGAAACAAGATTATTGTATCTCTTGAAATCACAAAAATCATTGGCTGAAATTATGAATGATTCTATAGAAGCACTTTAACTTGCTTAATTAATTTTTTTTTATTTTTTTACAATGTGTTTGAAAAAAAATGTATCAGTTTCAAATGTTAATAATTTTGTGAATATTCAATAAAAATGATTTGAAAGTTTAAATTTTGAAGTCTTTTTAATTATTGTTGATCCCTACTTAGATTTTGAATCCATTGCATAATTGATGCACTGATATTGTGTGAATTGTGTTTATTCTGACTTCATCTGAGTAATGAGATTTTTAATGACTAATCAAACTTTTTGCTCCTCAGATTGAACCCAAATTTCAATTTGTTGAGGAAACTAAATATAATCTCAAAAACACTCAACTGGATGAAATTATTAATTGGACTAATTAACATAATTTTTATTATATATATATATATATATATATATATATATATATATATACACACACACACACACACACACACGAGGTGTAAAAACAAAATTGTCCAAACTGTGTAATAGTAAAATTGTCTGGATGTTAGATTAAGCTTTGAACCAGTGTATCTTAGAAATGATTAAAGATATCTTACTGGAATTCGACAAGGGTTTTTATAACACTATTGGACTCTACTTTGAACAATAAGAATGTATTTAGCTCTAAGTTGAAATGATGATCCTTCTTGCTATTGTGACATCCTGATCTAGTTTTCTTCTCTACTACTCCCTCTTTTAAAATTATTCACCATTCTCTTGATGGTTCTTGAATGAACTTTGAAGATGAAAGCCAGAGTATGAATGTTGGTACCATTACTGAAGGTGTGAATGATCTTTTTCCTCTCACCATTGCTCATTTGGGAAGATATAGTGGGGCTGACACAAAATGATTCTAACTTGTTCTCTTTTAAGCTGAATAATTCAAAGGGTTTTTCAGTGATTCTTACAAGAAATGGTGTCAAAATGGTTAAAACGTTGTCTTATCTGAAAACTTGGAAAAAAGAAACTCAATTAGATATTAAGCATTTTGTGGGATGGACAATTATCCCATGCTGTTACATGATTTGGAAAATTTTGTTGTGAGACCCTGTGTGTGTATGTGTATATATATATATATATATATTGAAATTTTTTTAATTTGTTGCTGGTTAAATATAATATGCAGGTAAGAATAAGTCACCATTTTGTATTGGGATCTTACTGTATTAATACCTATTAATATGACTGAGTGGACATTTTATAGTAAATGTTTCATACTTCTGGAACATTTGTCCCAGAAACAATATTGGTGGACTCATGTGAGTCTGGGTAGAAATAGGAAACATTAAACAATGAATTTAAGACAAATGGCATTTAATGCATGTGTTAACAAAAGTATTTGTCTATGTACACAATTGAAATAAAAGGAAAAGATATTAAAACTAATTATAAGAATCTGCTTGCTTTTGTGTGTGTGTGTGAGAGAGAGAGAGAAATGTGTGTTAGAACGTTTGTGCATGTGTGAGAGAATTCAAAAATTAGCAGAGGATCAAGGAAGTAAATATGTCCTGTCAGCAGTGTTCTTTATCTGTTCGACTACATATGAAAGCAAGAGAAAGAATAATGATTGCCTTTTTACATACTTAAAGAGTGCCCTCTAACAAGCACTTTTGGTGGAGCCAAGTTGGGTAACTCACAAATTTGTGTAAAATTTTTAAATTTAAAAACTACTGAACTATTTGTCATTGGCTGATGAAATATTGAACAATAAATTTCTTTGTTTCAATTATTATTTTAAAAATCTATTTTCCTAATTTTCTTTTCAATCTTCATTTCAGAGTATTGATCTACAAGACAGTAATTTGAAAGTGTATGTGTTTCACTTGCTTGATGATGGTCCATCCGATGAAGATTTGGGAGATTGCGATAACTGCAGTGTTGCACAGATGTGGTCTTTACCAAATTCTGCATTCTGTGGAATATGGGAACATTTGGTTTTTGATGAAGAAATTAAAGGACGGGTGAGTTCCTGATCTCATTCTTGTTTAGAAAAAAAATTTTTATATGAATTTGGCCCACAAAAACCTTTTGTGTGTTTTGTTACAGTGTAACAGACATTGTGTGTAATCAGACTATAAAAACCAGTAGAATGGATTGAACTTAATTTTGGCTCGTGCAAAATTTCACTAGGAGTCTAATTGGTATATTAGAATTCTATGATGAACAAAAAATGTTATTTTAACTTAGATCACATGTCTGACAGGTCTCTGTCAAGGTTGATAGTAGGTATAATAGCATTTCACAGCATGAATAAGTAAGGAAGAATTATTTTTAGTCTTCTCTCTTTTAAAGTATGTGGGTACTAGCAGCATGGCCTGGCGTTGCCCGTGCTTGATTCAAAAATCGTACAGCAATTGCTTTCACTTGACTTAGAATATTTTTGCCCTTCCTTACCTTTAAAGGAGTGCCCTTTGCCGTGCTGATGTTGCTACATGCCTTACTTCTTGCCTATCTCACACTGCAAATTCTTTCTAAGCTCTATACTAAACATTAAATCTGTTACGAAAAAAGAACTAAACAAAATGAACACAAAACGATCAGCTTTAAAAAAGGAAAAACTGAATGAAAAAAGAATGTTAACAACAAATACTTTTTCACACCCAACCCAGTTCTGTGGAATCAGAATCAACGTTGAGTTTAAGTAAGCGAATGAGCCAATTGGAGTAAAGTGCCATGCAGATTTAAATTTTTCCCACTTGTGATGAATGCAGCTTGCACAAAGGCTCAATCTCTCTCTTTTTTTTCTTTTTTATCAATCATTTTAGCATGTAAGTGAAGAGACATTTTTTAACATATGACAAAGTGGGTTCATGCCTTTCTCTAATATATTAGTGTAAAGTGAATATATGCAACTTTTAATAAAAAATGTTTTTTTTTTTTTTTTTTTTTTTTTTTCAGTGTTTTTTTCAAAATTTGCTGATATTTTACTTTGAAGTGTATAAAGAAAACTGATTTTTTTCTTTTAAATTGTGCAATAATATTGTTGGGCCACACAATTGTGATTAGACCATGTCAAGATTAAGGCCTTATTTGTTACATTCACTTACACACAAATACCCTTGGGAAAGGCATGAATCGATCTCTTCCCTCACTCTCTTATGGGTTGGATAACAGGACAGGCTGGGTCCAATAGCCTTGGTTGGCAACCAGTCTACCACAGAAAGAAATGGCAACCTACTGTGGGAAAATATTCTGCCAAGTTAGCCATAAATTGAGAGACATGATTGCCCAAGCGTGTATCATGATAATGATCAAGATGAGGATACTAATCTTAAAAAGGTGATTAAAATGTATCCAATCATTTTAATATCAATGAAAAATAGAATGATTGAGTTTAGGCATTGGTGACTTAACCCCCTTGAAAGGTTTTTTTTTTTTTTTTGAGACTTCATATACTTATTACAACTTCTTCGACCTTTCCAAAAATAGGGATTGCCATCAGTTTCCTAATTTTATTCTCCCTAATCGTGTCCATATTGCATTAGTGAGATTTTTGGCTTTGGGAAAAGCCAGAAGTTGCAAGGATTCAAATCTAACCGATAGATCTTGTTGATGCAATGTTTTGCCAAAAAAAAATGTGCATAAAAAATTTGTTCACTTGGTCATTGTGAATGTGACATTCACACAGTACACAAACTTTGAGTAACCCACAGGAGAGTATCTGCTTATATATGAGCAGTAAAGTCCCTTCAGACGGGTTGACATGTTACATGAAGGCCATGCAACCAGTTCTCAAGATATTTAAAATGACTGAATGTGTTTCAGACAAACCTCATATAATAATAATTCCTCATGATAGAAATTCATACAGAGATACTAATTACTGCGCCAAAGTGTTTGGTAATTCATGAAGTCAATATTTTTTTGACTGGTCTGTTCTCCAGCTTTCTACTGGTGAAGAGAAAACTATTGACTAAGATACTATTGACTAAGATACTATATAAACCTGAGAAAGGCTAGAAAACTGGACCAGTTTAAATGTGTTCAAAATAAAATGGAGGAAAATACTTTGATTATTCGATTTATTTGCACCATTGTTCTTATCTTAGTTTGTTATAGACATGAGACATACACTCTCTGGTCAAAATAACAAACACCTGATGATGGCCAGTTGCTAATTGGCCAAAATGTCATGCCTGTAAGTAATATTGGGAACAATAGTTTGAATAAATCAAATAAATCAAAGTAGATTGACAATTCCTCCTTCTCTCAAAAAAAAACTTTATAATAATACTTATTTATAGATTCTATGGTATAACAACATGGTAATAATCTTTTATCTTTTCTGCAGCTTCTCAGTTATGCTATGACAACACTTCTTTTCTCTGACCAAAAAGTTAACTGCAATATAATCTCATGGAACAGAGTTATTTTATTACATGGTGAGTATTTGCTCTTTTCTTTCTACTCTTTTGGGATTTCATATCAGATTTGAGAAAAAAAGGAATGTACATTGCAAAAATTTCATTGTTTAGCTCAAGTTTATTCATTACTAGCATAAAAACCACCCTATCGGGCGGCACTTAAGCTAGCTCCTGCGGTGGGCTCTTGATTAGGCCTTCATCACAATAGGTAGGGAGGAGAACATGCAATAGGCAATAATAAACTACAGAAGAACTCAAAATTGATTGCTGCATTTATGTATTGCATTAATATTTAAGCTAACCTTTTAAAAGTACAATGATAATTCTTCTGCTGCCACTTAATTTAAAGACGTAGGTCCTTACTTTCTGTACAAACTGGATTTCACAATTAATTTCAATTATTCCCAAATTTATTTCCAAGTTATAAAAATTGTTATTGTAAAAAAAAGAATACTGAAAACAATCACATTAATGAAAACTTGGGAATTCCAAATTTCAGGATTGCGGATCCAGTCTAGAATGTTTTTAATTTGCTTACAGAGCCGGCCTGATTCCAAAATGGTATGATATGTTGGGCTATGGCCTCTATGAGTAAAGTTGGAAAAATGTGACACATTGATGCACTGAGATTCACATTTATTGTATAGATTAGAATTTTAAAATTCTGATAATCATTTTAATTCTCAGAAATATCTCTTGTCATGGTAACGTTATATGCTTTGCTTCAAGTGTTAATAAAAATTTATCTTTTTTTATATAAAATGTACAGGTTCTTTTTAGATGGGTGCAACTTTATTAAAATATTTCTAGGTATTACATATAGAATCTGGTATTTTTTTCTTTCTCTTGTGGAATCTGGTATTTTTTCTTTCCTCGCTAAAGGTGCCCTCAATCTGGCATTAGATTGACTGACTAGGTGGTTCCTTTCTGTTGTCATCATCGATCACTTATTGCTTTATATTTTGGAGATTCTACCCACCACCTCTTTGACTTATGGCCACATCATATTTGAACATTGGTTCCCATATGGTCACCAAAGTTAAGCAATGTCAAACCTGGTCAGCACCTAGCTGTAAGCTTGTATGTGCGCATAGGGTAATGGATAATGGCTTAGAATTGTTTATCAAAAAGTCAAGTTCCAATTCAGTTTATTAAGTAAATTTTCTACTTAATAAGCAAACAAACTTTTTGGCCAACCTGATATGTACTATTATGGTGATTTTTTTTCTAAGTGCAACTTAGATGTGGCACAAGGCCAAAAGTATTGGATACCCAGTGATGATTGAACTCGCTACTCAGTTCTAATGTTTCTAGTGAGACAAGTTTGCTAGCCATTACACCATGTCAATATGTACTGTTATGAATATACAACAAAAGTTCTGAAGATGTGAACAAACACTGAAATATTATGAAAAAATTTTTTTTTTAATCAAATTTCATTTGTTTGCAACCATTGGTACTACAAAGTGTCATGAGAAGCTTCTACTTGTGTTTTTATTTGAGCAAAAGTATTAAAAACATTCACTTGCAGCCTCACCAGCACCTTTTCAACATTGTATTTTGGGAACTAATATGTAACCTTGACATCAGGTTGGCTGCTGGAAATAATTCAAAATTGACATCAAACTGCTTCAAAGGGCTTAATTCCTGATTTTGAATTATCCTTCTCTTAGACTAATTGTCAACTAAGTCTAGAGAGCTTAGTTTACCCTACTATTTTACCCATAGTTAGGAAAAAGAACAGATAGATTCATGTCCTTTCCAAAGGTTATTTGTGTGAAATATATATGGAGGACTCTCCTGTTGTTTTTTTTTGTTTTTTTGTTTTTTTTTTACATATGAGGATGATATAATGGAATATGCATACACCTGTGTTCCTCCTCACTGGAATATGATTGGCTGGTGTCCGTCATAAATATCAACAGACATGTAGGAGAGTAAGAGCCTTAGTCTGAGAGCTAAGTCTATAACGACACCCATTGGACTACACCATTGATCTATACTTCTTACCTGTGACTACGACGCGTACCAGTCGATTACTGCTACCATATTCTACTTGGTTATAGTAGCCAAAACCACTTAGCTACTTCATTCAAATATATCCCTTTCCGGGACATATCAGAGGGTTTAACAGCTCAGTTCTTAGAACCTAACAGCTAGGCCATGTGCACATATTTATAGTGGTGAAGGCTTGTGTAGAACTGACCACAACTTTTGGAAGAGCCAAATACAGCAAACTGATGCACAGCTTGCCACAAGGTCCCCAAATGACCCTCCTCAAGTTTTGAATTCAGAGTTGTTCTTCTAGACCACTTGTCATCCAAGGCTATAGGAAACACTCTTTCTTGCTATTTATCCATAGCTGGGAGGAGAAATGTTCATACCTTTCCAAAGGGTATTTGCACTTAAATCGATTTCGACTCTGCAATTCCTTAATCTGAGCTGCTATCTATTGCACAGGAGAGTAATTCCTTCCTTTGCCACTTGAAGCCGAAACATTTAAGTCTCTGTATTTTAATCATTTAAGTCTCTGTATTTTAAACATTTAAGTCTCTGTATTTTACATTTTACATTGACCACTTTTATTTGTTTTACTACATGTGAAAGTTTTGTTAAAAAATATATAAAATGGGCTTGTGTGACATTTTGTTTTGCATAACAATACTTTATTATCAAATATAGAATATAATTTTTGTGTGTTTGTTCTGATTTCAGGTCCTCCAGGAACAGGCAAGACTTCTTTATGTAAAGCATTGGCCCAAAAGATTTGTATTCAGATGTCAGATCGATACAGTTATGGTTACCTTATTGAGCTAAACAGTCATGGTTTATTTTCTAAATGGTTTTCTGAGGTAAGATAATCAAAATTATATATTTTGCAGACTTAGTGAAGCTTAATTTTAACTGTTCTAAAGATAAATTCATTTGTCTTTTAAATAAAGAAAATTTTTCTCAGCTACGATCAGCAGTTCTTACCATCTACCATTCCTTTAGAAAAGTAAATCCCATTTTTTTTTAGTTTTTTTTTTTTTTTTCCTCCAGTGGATAGCAGAAAAGATATTAAATACAAGTGTATGCTGAAAAGTTCTTGTCTTTGTCAGATGAACTACATTCCTTAGTTCCACCAGTTCTCACCTTCATTGCTAGGACCCACCTGCGCCATGCTACACACATTAGAGTGAACCACCCTCATTCCCTCTATATTTCGTTGGTGAGAAGTAAGTCCCACTCTCTAGCATCTTCTTCCCACTGATCACTGTGCTATGGAACTGACTCCCAAGAGGATGTTTTCCTGATCACTATAATCTTAACCTGTTCAAGTCTAGGGTTGACAGTTATCTTCATTACCTATCTGCATAAACTGTGCCTCTTACTCTGTAACCCTCTACCATGAGTGGCTCCTGGGCCTTGTACAAGGAGAACCTCACTAAAAAAAAAAAAAAAAATCTGAAAAAAGGGGTGAGAGAGAGAAAAGCACTTACACCCCAATCCCAATTTGATGTTTTTTTTTTATGGGGGTTAAATTTTTGGAAGGGAGTCAAGCTCTGAACATGTCAGCCTCCCATCATTTTTCAATAATTTCTGGAAAATCGTGAGACAATGTCAATACAGCATCTATTGAACCCCAAAGAGGCAAAAATGTTAATTTCTACATCTGATTGTAGCAACAGTGAGAAAATGTACTTGGAAATGTACTAAACTTTGCTTAGTCTGGCACATGGCCCAAAATTAGAGAGGGACAAAATTAGGGTAGAAAAAAAATGAGTTGTGCCAAATGGGGAACAACTGCATACTTCAAGTATCAACATTTAAAATTTTAGTTTATCTCTTTGGATTGGATATTGACCACTGGCATTGGTAAGAAATAGACAAGCCCTAATGAAAAATGTTCTTGGTTTTCTTTGAAGCATTGCATGTGGTAGGTTAAAGTAATTTTTATCTTTTTTTTTTTTTTTTTACATAAACTTCATCATAGTTTAAAGGCATGGAGTGTCTATAGATTGGATATTATTAAGTCATGACACACATTGCCATACGAAAATGAACAATATTTTTTCTTTTTTAGAGTGGCAAACTTGTTGTGAAAATGTTTGAGAAGATTGAAGAAATAATTTTGGATAACGATGCATTAGTGTTTGTTTTGATGGATGAGGTGAGTTTTTTGTTCTGGCTAATGCTTCATTTACGTATTTTTCTTTGTAAAGAGTGGAATTGGAAAAGAAATTTTGATATTCACACACACACACACACACACACACACACACATATGTATTAAGTTGGATTGATGTGAAACTCACGTCATTCCAACTGAATATGTTAGCTCTATCCCTGATATTGAGCACTTTCCTATAAGTACCACGCATATATATGTAAAAATTGCATGTATATATATATATATATATATATATATATATATATAATTTTTATTATAAGAAATTATAATAAAAACATTTACATTGCTACACAAAAGCCTTCATGTTTCAATACTATGATTGTACTTCCTCAGGTGATGGCTGGCAACTGTTGATGAAAATGATTTATTAGGGAATTTAAAAACAAATTGCTACCTCTTTTCGGAAGTTAAAGGTGGGGGGCACAAGGTCATAATTAAAATTATACTAGTGGGCATGTCTTGATTAACCAATTAAAAGTCAGATCTATGCTAAAATAGAAAAATAAGGTCAGAGGGTGGGGGTAGGTGAGTTATTTTTTCATGTCACGATAAACTGTCGCTTAGACATGTCATCAAACAGTTGTATCAAACATGGCAGTGACAAATATATTATGGATGTAGCCAAGTATGATGTTCTCATTTGTTGAAGCAGTGGAGGAGATTAATCTGACATGAAATTCCTTATCCTATTTTAATCCATATTTGATCCCAATTCATATGGATTTTATTTTTTTCATTTTTTTTTTTTATGGAAAAATTTTAAATAAAAATCCTCTTTAACATTGTTTTATTTTATCATTTTTTTTTTTTTCAATTTGACAGGTTGAAAGTTTGACTGCTGCCCGCAAAAGCAGTCTAAATGGAAATGAACCTTCTGATGCCATCCGAGTGGTGAATGCGCTTCTCACAAAGATTGATCACATCAAAAAGTACACCAAATATTTTTTTTTAATCTGTTTGTGGTTCTAATTTGTTTTATAGTTTTTAACATTGGTTTGTCTTTGCAAACAGGTTAGAATGATGAATTCAAAAAAAAAAAAGACCTACAAAAATATCAAACACTGGGAAATGGTTTAAAATGGGCCACTGGGGATGCAAGGAATTTGAAATGAGAGTTTTTATTAATGACGAGTAAGTTTTTATTTTTAGTCATAAAACGAAGGAATATAAGTGTTGGCTGAAAAGTTCATCTGACCGAGATACTTTCATGGAATGTAACCAAATGAGATTTATTTTTCAACATAGACCCCCCCCCCTCCTTGCAGTTCACACACTTCTTCCATTGTTGTTGCAGTGCTTGGATCTAATTGGTGTAGAAGCTTTCATCCTATTAGTCAAAAACATCATCAACAGCATATATGATGTCATCATCACTGTGTTACTGGCTCCCAGCCAAGTATTTTTTCCTGTTGGAGAGCAGATGATAGTCAGATTGGGCCAAATCTAGAGAATAGGGAGGGTGATCAACCAGTTCAAAGCCACAGTCATGCACAACAACCATTGAAACCAAGCATGTGTGTGCTGAAGAAATGTCCTGATGAAACAGCAGCCCTTTCGTTAGTTTTCCTGGGTGCATTTAGTCTTGATAGCCTCTTGTAACTGCCTCAGCAAGTTGACATAGTACTCTCCATTGATGGTGTGGCCCTTTTGAAGATAGTCATTAAACACAACGCCATCTGCATCCCAAAAAATTGAAGCCATCACCTTCCTTGAAACAAACTTTGCTTTCTTTGGAGCAGGTGAGGAGGGGTGTTTCTACTGCATGGATCTCCCTTTTCCTCCTAAAGTCAGCTGTCCATTTTTGCACTATTGATAAAGCTGGAGTGTCATCCCCTAATGTAATAATCTTATCAGCATAAATGTTTTTGGTGGCTAAATCCTATTTCTGCAGGTACTCTATAACACCACAATGCCAAATTTTGTCCATATTCTACAGAAGTTGCTTCTAGTTACTTCTTTGAACTGTGAGATGTCAGTTTACCTGGAAAGAGAGAATGCAGTTATTAATAAGAAGAGTTGAAATGAATGCATGCAAGATTTCACATCTCTAGCATCACTCCTTCATAGTCAGCCTATGAACTTTTCAGCCCTCCCTCACAGAAAGAACACTTGAGCTTACTAAATATAAATTTTTCTTTCTTTTATTAGAATTATTGGTTGAATCTTTCTGCTGATATTGGTTTCTGGAATAAGATTGGTTAGTTATTTGGGCTCAAGATTAATGTCAGCCTTTGGATGATAGAACATTAATAAAACTATTACATTTTTAATTTAATAACTTAGGTAATAACTAATAAAATTATTAATTTATTAATAATTAAAATATTTCACTGAGTTATTGTTTAAATTGATAAATGAGATAATTTTATTATCTCAATTTTTAATTTAATAACTGAGTGAGATAAGACCTTTGCATGTCAAGGGGCTTTCCGCAAGGAGACAAGCTTTGAAACATGTGACCTTTTAACCATAATGTCACTTATGAGATATCATACTAAAAAAAATTATAACATTTTGATGCACAAAAAAAATATTTTTAATTATGGTAAAAAGTTTTGGTAGCATTATTTGTATTAAGCCTTTAATTTTTGCTTAGTAAATATAGTCTTCACTTAAAAACTTAATAACTTACTCCACACTGGAAGAATTTTAAAATATCTTTTAAAATTAAAGAAAAATGAAAACTAAAAGAAAAATGGAAACAATTCATGGAAAAATTCTTTATTCATTGAAAAATTTTTTTTCTTCAGATGATAGTGTCCTTAATGTATATTATTTATAAAAGCAAATAAAAGCCTATTTAATTTGATAATTAGATAGTTTATTGCCATTTTTATTTTATGATTTGGAGCAGATTTTTAAAAAGTTGGCAGTAGGTGTGAAAAATAAATTGGTGATTTAATTTCTCCAAGGAGTCTTGCTTATAATATAAAACAATTTGCAAACTGTTTGAAATTCTAGAAAATTTTATAAAATTAATTTATGGGGAAGGGGGTAACAGATGTAAAGAAAAAAAAAAATTTCAAAAATAAATTCATTCATTTTTTAAGTCCTGCAAGTTTCATTAAAATCAGACAATTATTTGATTTTTGCAAGAATTTCCAAATTAATGTGTTTTCCCCCTGAAATTGCTACACTAAATTATTACAAAGTTGACAAAAAAAAAAAAAGAAAAAAAAAAAAGAGATTTTTGACTCGAATTTCGAACATGTTAGAAAGAAGGAAAAGATTTTAAAAAAATATTTTTAAAATACTTTGTTCTTTCCTCTTAATAATAACATAAACATTTTAACAATGAAACTTTATTAAGTTTGGGACCTTTTATCATTATCCTACTTTTTTTTTTTTTTTTTTTTTCATGAATTATTGGAGGTACCTAATTTTCATCATTAAGATTCTCAATATGACATTATTTTTTGGTCTACTTTTTTGGGTTCTTTCATTTATGAACATGTTGTAATCATTAAATTGTCTGAGCATTTGAAAAAAAAAATCAATCTTTGCAACCATATTTTTCACCTATGCTTCCCCTGTCTATTATTTTGATTTGCAGCCATAAAGATTGGTGTGCTCACTTTTTCCTCCATACATGGCCAGATTTTAAAGATTTCTAGATAGCATAGATCTTTTTAGTGTTCTTCATATCCAAATTTTTAGCAGGTCTTGCTTATGTACTCTGCCATAAATTGCATGGAATTATGGACATATGGTCCTTTGTCGTGTTTTCTTCCAATGTGGGGTTTTAATTTGGTGACATATCTGCATTTTTGAATACTGTCCTGATGTTAGATTATTTTCTGAATATTCTGTGCCATTTCTTTGTGTGGTAGAGTGGCTGTAATTATTTCTTTATCTGTAAGGATTGCTGACACCACTAACAAAAGGTGTAAACTGCAGCAATTTAAAACTTTCCATCTGGAATATTTGAGGTTTTGAATCTGAAATTATTCTCAGTATTATGCATATGTTAGTACGCATATGTATATGCATATATGTTAGTATGTATATGCACATATGCCTATGTTAGTATGTATATGCCTATGTTAGTGTATATATATATATATGCACATATGCCTATGTTAGTGTGTATATATATATATATATATATATATATACTAATATAGGCATATGTGCATATATATATATATATATATATATATATATATATATATACACATATGTCTATGTTAGTATGTATATGCACATATGCCTATGTTAGCTTTAACTATTTTCTTCATTTATGCTTGATTTATGACAGTCTTACTGTTTTTTAAAGTTTGACTGTCAAATTAAGTTGTTGAATAATAAGTTCCTGAAATTTGGGATGTGAGTCTTGTTAGAAACAAATTCTTTATTCTGATTTCCTGCAAGTTCCTCCAAAAAAAAAGAATGAGAAACCATTAAAGAAAGACGTGCCAAAAAGCCAGGCTACAAAGAATAAAAAAATTGGGTTCTTCCTCCCAGAAATCTAACAAAGACATTGACTTTAAACAAAGTTCCTCTTCTAAAAATGGTGGCACTGATAGTTTTGCAACCAGTAGCAATAATAATAGAAATAATAATAATTTTGGAAAAAAGAAGGTTGACAAAGGGACTGTTGCCAGTGAAGTGGGTCACAGTAAAGCGAGTTCAACCAAGGGCAAGAAGAGTAAAGGTACGTCTTTTTGTCATTCTTCTTTAATTAAAGGTGACAAAAAGCCAATATACTCAGACATTTATCATTTTTTTTTATCTTTAACTTTGTGTTGACAAATATGGGAAAATATTATATATAAATTTTTTATATATTGGAACAATGTTAGGCAAATAAATGACAAAGTGGCAAAAATTCTGTGTAACCTGTTTCATCCTCTAGGAGGACTTTGTCAGACTAAAGTAATGTTTTTTGTACATGAAATTATATGTGTATAGGATAGGGAGGAGGAGATATAAAAAATGTGAGCGTCTGTTAAAATTATGCCTTGACAGGAAACATTGAATATGTTGGAATGCTGAGGTTTTAAATTTAATCTAATTTTTATTTATTTTTCATCTGTATCTGGGTATGCGTATAATAATTTTAATTAAAAGAGAAAGCACTTTATTAAAGTAAAAAAGTGTATAGAAAGTGCTTTGATTGCTAGATCATCTATGGTAAATTTATGTCCCGGTTTTTACATTCAACCTTTCTTAGCAGATCTTCTGTTATAACAATGTGATATACTTAATAAAAGTGACAAAACCAAAAACAGAAGGGGAAACTAAATGAGACTGCATGTTCAGATATGTTTGGCAAAAAAAAAAATTAAATTTAGACATTTCTGCATTCTAACATCTTCAACGTTTCCTCTCGATGCAAAATCCAGTCTTTGGAACAGGAGTAGAGGTCTATCCCTTGTTTCTTGTTTATGATTGGCTTTCTGTTTCCTTTTAAAGTCTACTTCAATTCTATACTTCTAATGTCTTTGTCTAAAACTGAACTTTTATTTACTATTGAATTACTTTTTCTTTTCTCAATAGAAGTAGATAGGTTCACCTATCTTCCAGCTTATACTTCACCCTGGTTTTTGAACAGGAGTAGAGGTTTTTCCTGTTTATGATTGGGTTTCCAGATCCATCTAAAGTGTTTTCCTTATGTAACCCTCTACCTTGAGTGGCTCCTAGGCTTTATACAGGGTGGATATCATTGTAAAAAAATAAAATGAATGATTGAAGAATAGATCAATTAAAATTGGGATAAAAGGCTGTAGCAACAATAGCAACGATGAATAAAAATTAATGAAATATTTGTGACTTAACCATGTGATTTGTCAAGTTGTTGATTATCATTCAATTTGCACCCTACCATTGATAAATCTATGGGTTGTTGATTTTGTTTTTTTTTTTTATAAATTCCAATTGAAATAGATAAATAAATCTTAAAAATCTTTTAATCCTTAAAATAATGTCCTCCACCCTAGTCGGCGTAAATGCCAATCTCATAATATTATCAATCAGTTGCAAATCACCCGGACCAAAATGAAGATGACCTAAGGAATTAGACTTTTTGTATTTTGCAGATAGGTACAATAACAGTGACTATCAAGGCTTTAGAGTTATTCCCCCTTACATTAAGAAATAAGCTTATCGTGCCTGTATAAATTCTTAGATTATTTTTTATTTGTTTTTTTTTACAATGATTTTCATCCTCTACAAGGCTCAAGAACCACTCCAGTTAGAGAGTTACAGAGTAAGCAACATCACCCCAAGCAAGATGATAATGCCACTAGACTGGCGTTGAAATCTCATCAGTTTGCAGTTGAGCTTGTTAGATATAACCGTAAATTTTATGCTAACAGTTTCTTTCCTTCGCTTGTGGGACTCCCTTCCAGCTCCATGCTTTTCAGCCAACTTTAATCTGCAAAGATTTAAATACAATGTCAATCGCTATCTGCTGTCTTCTTGATTACTCATCCTCTGTTCTCATTCTTTAGCAATATTTCTGTTTCTAACTCTTCCACACTTAGTAAACCCTTGTGTCTTAGTGGCTTTACTGCCTTGCTTGGAGTGAACTTACACAAGGGGTCACTGGAAGTAAAAGAGAAGGAAAAGATAAATTTCTTCACTGATGAAATAAAATGAAATAGCATTTGTTTTAATTAGCAAATGTTTTTAACCTACATTGAGAGAATTTTGGTGATAATCTTTTACATTAGAAAAACAATTCTTTATAATTCATTGATTGATGGGTAACGTAACTCTTTCATCTTTATAATTCCTGCTTGCATGGTAACATTAAGATTGTTTCTTTTTCAGATATCCTAATGTTATGATATTGACAACCTCAAATATCACAGGTGCAATTGATCTTGCATTTGTTGATCGAGCTGACATCAAACAATATATTGGTCTGCCTTCACCAAAAGCTATCTTCCAGATTTATCATTCCTGTATTACTGAACTTATGAGGGTAAGTCTTTCAAATTCCTTGTAAAAGTAAAAGAAGAAAAATACCCGGAAAGTAATCTAGTATTCTTTCGTAATCTGTATTATTTTATAGTAACGAGATGAACTCCTTCATTCATCATTTTTGTCTTACAAGCGATAAAAATCTCAATCAAAGTGATAGAAAATTCAAAAGATAGGAAATATATAATCATCTTGGATTCCATATCTAGTTTAACAGCAATTAAAGAAAAGATCACAAATCATTCCTACATTCAAGAAATCCTAGAAACTTGTCATCCTTTAATAAAGTACAAAACAGTAATATTGGCCTGGATTCCTAGTTATATAGGCCTTAAGGGAAATCATGAAGCCAACACACTGGCAAAAGAGACAATGAAAATAACTAACATCAAATTTCCAAAGACAGATTATAAAAACAAAATTACACAACACATGAAAAAAAAAATGGCAAGCAATTTGGGACATGTTCTCAAATAATAAATTATATGAGCATCAACTGACAATAAAAAAGGAGAATATAGAGCCATTGGCTGATTGCAGACAAGAAATGGTGCTCAGCAGAATATGAACTGAGCACAGAAACTACACCTCGGTGTACCTACTGCGATTAATTTCTCATGATCAAATATATCTTGGTAGAATGTTAAGAAGCACAAAAAAATACGTAGCAACTATTACCAAGCACAATAACATTCTTTTCAAAAATGTGCCTCCTGCCCAAAATAATAGGATATCTGAAGAAAATAAAATACTTCCAACTTCTATAGAAAAATAGAGCTTGGATTTTGAACCATACAAATTATGTTTTGAAATACTCCCGAACTATGCAGTTGGAGATATTTTGTAATATCCTGAACTATACAACTTGTGATGTTTCAGAATCACTTCTAAAACCTTACAACCACTTGAAACATTTTGATGAATAAAAATCCAGTTTCAGCATTAAATGACCTATCGTGGTTGATGCTGGTAAAACAAATAAACAATCAATCATCATTCTTGTATATTATTCTGCTGCTTTGACCATTAAATATTTCTACCTCAGCTGCATTTCATATTGGCTCAATTTTTCTGTGTTGGAATGAGTTATGCTTTCTGACAGAGGAAACTAAAAAGTAAATATTAAATGGAAAGAGTGGATGTGTAGTTGGTGTAGTGGATAGCCACTTGGAATGAGAAATCGGAGGGGTGTGTTCAAATTCCAGTCGGGTTTGTTACAGTCAGTTATGCACAAATAGTTTTGGGAAAAGATATTAATTCATCTACCCCAGTTATGGCTTAAATATTAGGACTTGCATCTGGAAAAATCACTGTTATTTTCAAAAAATTGTTCATGCAATATTCACTTGCCAAAAAAAGAATTATTCTAAATCTAAAATGTTTTGACTTGAAATAATCAGCAAAGAGTTGGTAAACTGTAAAAAAAACAATCAATAGGTGGGGATAAATTGGGTAATAAGAGGGAGTGGAGAGAGATGATGATGATGATGAAAAGATAAGTTTTAAGAAAGATAGGAAAATAAAAAGAAAACTATTTGAAAGAAAAAAAATAGATATGTGTATATATTAGGTTGTCACACATGAAATAAGGGAATGAATAAAACGCTTCTGAAATGTTAAATAACTAATTTATTTAATTGAAATAGGCACCATGTTGATGAGTAACAGTTCTTCAACATCCCTTTAAATTCTTGATCTGATCTTTAAAACATTCTCATCTTTTGATGTGATAAACAGTTCAAATGCTTCGATTACCTCTTCCTAATTGAAGAATGTTTTATTGCCTGTGAAAATATCAAAATAAGGGATAATCAGTAGGAGAGATATCGGGTGAAGATAATAATTCATAATTCAGGTTATGCAGCTTTTGGGCATTTTATTAAGAATCGTGCGGCCATGCCTTGTCATGCAACAAAATTGGCCCATCCCTATTCACAAGTCTAGGCAGTTTCTTTTTCAATTTTCCGTGCATACACTCAATTTCTTCACAATATGAGTTTGTTGTTGTTGTTTTTACTTGAGGCAAGATTGAATAAAGAATAACCCCTTTGAAAGACCACCATACAGTAACCATTAACTTTTTAAGGTGCAGTGAAGGTTTTGGGTATTGTTTTGGTGATTGACTTGCATCTAACCACTGGACTACTCTCTTACTATTGTCAAAGAGTATCCATTTCTCTTGTAATGATTTGATGCAAAAATGGTTCTTTTTCCCCAGTTTGTACTCGTACAGTAAGATTACTTGACATTGTTTCATTGTAATCATTTTCATTGGGTTTACGAGTAACAATATATTGAAAGGAAAATTATCTGGAAAGAAAAAGACTTAGTAATAAGTCAAGATTTTTTTTTATATATAAGGAGGTTAATTTGTTAGACAACCAGATGAACAACCAACCAAAAAATGTGTCATTTCATGTATGACAACCTAATATATATAGAGAGAGAGGAAGGAAAGAGAGATGACTGCAAAAAGAGAGACAGTGACAAAGTTTAACCTTTATATCTGCAAAAGGACATTTTTTTTTCTCTTGACACTGCCATTATGTGTAAAAACCCTTGACAATTTTGATGTTTTTTTTTTATCATTACTTTTATTGGCTCCCATTGCACATAACAAAAATGGTTTTCTAACTCTTGTGCATATATAACCCAAGGACAGTTTAACAGATTGATAACATTTACTCAACAAATGCTAGCTAGATTTGATTGACTTTTTAGCTTTTGTGTTTTATATCTGATTGTGAAAATGTTTCTATGTTTTTCTACTGGAAAATACAATCTTGGCTTTCATTCCATCATCATATGTTCACTGTTCTTTCAGAGAAACAAATAAATAATATATGTGCTTTATTTCTTTTAGACTGGAATAATTTCCCCGGTTCAACTGATGCTGGATATTAGAGCCTTAGAAATCACCAGTTATGCAGAGAATGATGCCACCAGACTCAGCTTGCAGCTTCTTAGAATTTCTGAGTAAGTTTTCTTATTACCCACTCCTGCCTCGTTAATTATAATCACCTCCACAGCATCTATGATGCAGACATCTTTTACAATTTTTGAAGAAGATCTGCCATTGCCTAAAAGTTTAGATAAAAAAAACAAAGTAAATAGAAAAATAACAAGGAGTTAGGGTTTCAGACTTAAAGTTATCACTGGTACATAATATTGGACAACAGGGGGTGCCTCGACATGGTGTAATGGTCAGCAAACTTGTCTAGACTGAACAATTACAACTGAATAGTGAGATTGATCCTCACTGGGTGCTCCATACTTTGAACAACAGATCAGTTTCTGTATTCTTTTTGAAACAATGAATTATGGAGACTGACAGATACAAGAGACAAAAGCTTTTACTGTACAATATGGAGATATAGACATGAGTGATTTTACTTAACACTCTGTACACATACGCTAAATATATACATAAAAAAAGACGTGCTTCTTAAAGAAAGAATGCAGTCTTTAAATTCCAACAGAACATATTGAAGCTTCTGTCATAAAAACTTTTATTGGTTTGCACAAATCAACACTTTTGATACGAGTGTGTTGAGATTTTATAGTAAATGTTTATGGGCTCTTGGAACATTTCTCTTGCAAACAATATTGAAATATTCATGTGAGCCTGGGTAAAAATAAATACACAAAACAATGAATTTAAAATGATCAACAATTAATACAGATTATCACCAAAAGGAATTACATGTGTACACAATGGAATTCAAACGAAAAGACAATAAAAAGCTATAAGAATATGCTTGTTTATGTGTGTATGATACACATGTGTGTATGTTAAAGAGATCAGTCAACAGAGGATCAAGAAAGCGAATGTGTCAGTGTTCTTTATCTGTATTCAACTATATCAAGAAGCAAGAGGAAAAAACAGAGAATAGTGCACCTCCTAATGGGCAATTTTGGCAAAGCCAAGTGGGATAGGCCACAAACCCCAACCCTTTTCATCTGTCTACATTACAACCTCTCATCACTGCTATTTCTACTACATATACAGATGGAAAATACTGTCCTGTATTTAGCAACCATTACAGTGTGTAGTGGTTGAATGATTAAATGTAAATTGCAATTTCAGAGTGTTGTGGAGTTTTTGCAATGGAGGCTTGTATTTGTACTAAATCGGTCCTAAGTTGTTAGACATTCAAAACGTTAGGAACTTGATATTACGCAAAGTAATCTTGTTGTGGTCACTGACTACTTTCGTATTCGACTACTGTCATCTGACATCGACTGACCCTCATTTCTCTTACTATTCCTACTTATATTAGGTGGGAGAGTCTATTAACTATAGAATAGGTGTGTTTCACCATAACACAGAGGAATCTGAACGCAAAGAGATGAATGTGTAAGAAATGACAAAACTGTATTTGTAAATTAATCAAGAATAACTTTATTTCGATTTAGTAAGAGATTTGCTCCCAAAATATTGTCAGTTCAACTTATCAAGGAACAAATGTTTTTGTGTAAACCATATAGATCTGAGACTGGGCAGTCCTGGGTATGATGGGGAACTACATCTGACAGCAAGGCTTTTGAGCAGGAGATTGGAGGTTTTGAGGAGTGTGGAACCACCTGTTAATTGTTGTTGTTTCCAGGTCCACCCTGACCAGGGGTGGCAGCACCTGTTAGGGTCTTAGCTATGGGCAAATAGTGTCACCCCAAACAAAACAAAACACTATGAAAGTATAAAATTATATTTTTATAGTAAAATTACCAGCAATACTTTTTTATATTGTAAAATGATCAACAATACCTATTTATAGCATACATTTTATCTGTAGTTGAGCACATACAATTTCGTTTAAAATTTATTTAATTGAAGCCATAAAATTGTCCAAAATATTTAGATTTCAACATTAAATAACCTCCAAAGGTTGATATGCTGCTAAACAAAATCAGGCAAACAACCAACATGAAAGGACTTTTTCATGACATTCATCCATATAATATCCTATAATTTCTTAAAGAAATGATACTGTGTACCAAAATATAACTTCAATAAAACTACAACATAAAACGCACATATCATCGTCTCTAGTAATTATGTCCACAGAAACATGCATATGCACAAAAGCTGAGTATCATCTACCATGTATTCAATTGTGAAATCAGAATAACATATATCATATTTTTATTACTTCAAAGCTCCCAAGAAAATTAAATTTCATCATTAAATGACCCATGAGGAGTTGATATGCCATTAAACAAACAAATCAATCTAAGACTGGGATGGATACGTAAATGTACAATACTTCTCACCCAAGCTTTCTCCTGACTGGTGAATGATTGACCAACCCCCTCCCCGCCCATTGCATTTCAATCCTTGATCTCATTGGTGTGCACTAAAAGCTTGGGAAGTTCCTGCTGCATGCTCACAAGGTAACATATGATGAAAGACAAACCAGATGTTGAGAAATAAAAATGTTGTCCCTGCTTCCTGTATCATATATAAGGGTTTTATTCAGGGCTTCACCTGGGTGGGTGCATAGGTAACAATGTTGATCTTACATTTCCCTTTACCAGCTTCTCACACATCTACGCATCTCGATGTGTGACTGGTAATATGAACGGGTGGCTTCGGAACCACACGATGGACAAATTCGTCTCCCACCAAAGGCAGACAAGCACTAATTCCTCAATCCCATGATTTACTATTTAATATGACATGTTCGACAGAGGAGGGGCATATTCAACAAAAAATAAAAAAATTGCTTTTTTCACTGCAAATTATTCATTATATCATATCCAAGTATTTTATAAAAAAAATTAGAGCCGATTGTGCAATATTTCAAGCTCTATAGTTTGTAACCATGCAACGAGATGAGATAACATAAACTGTAGATTTGTCTACGGAATATTACATTATTGTTACATAATTATAATGAAATCATTAAGGTTTTTTTGTTAAAAGCATTTTATTTTTGGTCATAGATTACAATATTCCTTTTTACAGGCTTTATTTTAGAAATGATATAAGATAATTCTAAACTTCAGAATTTCACTATTGCCCATCAAAATGACTAGAAGAAAGCGATCTAAAAACAACAATGGAAAAGAGAGGTAACAAAGCGTAAACGAAATAGCTCCAGTTTCTTCAACTTAGGAAACTTAACATTGCAGCCGAAGTATTCCAAAATGCTGCCAATAACAAAAGAGAGAATGAAAAATACCTAACAACAAATTGAATATAGAATCAAAATTTATATTATTTTTATTTATTTGTTATGTAACTAAATACATAATTGTTGACTATTTCTGTAAAATTTGATATTTCCTGTAACAAATTCTTAATAAATATTATTATTATTGTTATTATTTTACTTAGGTAGTCCTACATTTACAATTCCTTACAGGCAACCATGAAAAGGAATGTTGATCAAAACTGCCTAAAACCTTTAAGTGGATATTGCCACAAAATTATCACCCCCTCTTCTGCCAAACACATCATATAGACCAGCAAGTGAATACCCCCATGTCAGGTTTTGTTGTCACTTAGTCCCCAAAAGAGCACAACCACTCTTCCCATCCCCTTTGGTCAAAGTGGATGGCGCTTACAGAATTTCAAAGAACCACTTCCTGGCCATAAAACAAATCTTTGAGAAAAAAAAAATCCCATCTTTCTTTTCTACGTGGATGTCTGTATTTTTTAAAAATATAATTAAATAAATATCTTTTTATTTTATTTAATACATAGATTTTACTAAGGAAATCTTAGAAATGATAAAAATCAATTTCTAATAAAGGTTAAGATTGTAGGGAACAGGGAGGCATCCCCTTGGGTGTCCTTTCCACATTGTAACAGTACTGGGGAAAAAACTGTTTGAGCGGAACTTGCTCCTTAGAATATGAAGGGTTTGATGATGAATTAATTAAGTATACATAGCGTGGTGGGGGGTCCTAGCTGTGAAGGTCTGAACTGGTGGAACCAAGGAATTTAGTTTGCTTGGGCAGCTACCAACAAAATAGTGGTAGAGCAGAGAGAGTCAAGAATTGTTCTGTCTGGGGAAAAGGGGTTGAAGGTTGAAAAACAATTCATCACACACAAGGATGTGTAAACTGTTATATTCTGAACCTACTGCATCTTGCATCTCTCTGGTTTGTTGCTAAATGTGAAAGATAGATGTTTTGCTTTTTAATTTTTTCACCTTGTCTAAAAATACTGTTCATCTACTTACATACTTGTAAAATCCTACACCAGAAAAATATTATTGTGCCTCGTATTCTTCAGGTGGATAAGAGCCTGACATTTTGTTTTAATTCTTATCTTTTGTATTTGTCTCTTTTTTTTTTTTTTCCAGAGAAAGTTATGGACTGAGTGGAAGAACCTTACGGAAAATGCCATTCATGGCTCATGCTATGTTTATTCGAGTGAGTTGTGTATTTTAGTTTTAATTTCATTCAGTTACAAATATCTTTTTTCTTCTTTTTCTTTTTTTTTCTTTCATTCACATCTTGCTGATAATTTGAGCATTTCTTTCTTTTTTTTTTAATTTATCAGCAAGGTTACCAAGTTTTGTCCTATTGTTTAAAATGCACAGTTTTGTCTAATTTCTCATTCTGGGCATTTTTTATTTAAAAATTTTGTTTGTATTAAAAATACTAAATTTTTAAAATCTTTTTTATGAAATAGTTTCATTGGAAATTATATTAATTTGGAATTTTGAAATAAAGAATTTCTCATGTAATCCTGAGATTTGAACATTTGGGGTGATGACTGAGGATGGTGACATGGCACTGAAGGATGACAAGATGCATCCCAGAGGAAGGCTGAAGAATATATTGGCCAAAATACTATGGAAAATATAATTTGTGGGATAATTTAAAATAATATTTTTTCATTATTAAAACTGTTTACTATAAAAAATGATGATGGCTTACAGCATATTGAAAAAGCAGTTTCTGTATGATCACTGAAGTTAAGCAACATCAAGCCTGGTCAGCACCTAGTTGGGTGGCCTTTTGGTAATACCTATGGGAAATTTGTTCTGGCTTTCCCACATGAAAGGGTTATGGTTAAATGCAACAGAATCGATTATAGCAACAACGGCTTAAAAGATTAGAATGGACAATTCTCTCTAGCAGGTAGATCTATTTCTTGAAACAGGTTCCGAAGATGACTGGTGTTCTATTGCTGACCTGATGTTATCACAGACAGTGTCAAATACTCACTGCCAGAAAGGTGTATATTTTCTGTATTTATCAAGATTAGAAGGCTCAAGAAATATCGGGAACTTTTCCCTCCAAAATTGCTATACCTTTTCCCAGCCCCCTCTTATTTGAGCTACTTGAAATGCTAGAAAAGCTTAATTTGCACAGGGAAGATATTGTGTGATTGTAAGAGAGACAGCCTAGGATATAAATGACTTTTTGGTAATGGTAATCAGTGAATTTGGCCAAGATTTTTTCAGCACCACTTTGGACAAAAAGAAATGCTTTTCAGTCTTTATTGAATTTAATTTTTTTTTTTTTTTTTTTTTTTCAGGCTTCAACTGTGACCCTGGAAGGTTTTCTGGAGGCTTTGATAAACACAATCAAAAAACAATTTGAAGATCGGAAAATGCTCAATGAAGAATAATAATAATAATATTAAAGAATTTGTTTAGTTGTGAATTTTGAGACATGAATGCTATGAAAGTGTTTGCCAAATGTGAAACTGCTTGAAGAGTGTGAATTGGGTTTTATGGTGCTAAAAGTGTTAATATATTTTTTTAAAATTTCTTTGGACATTTTCTCATTTCATCTGCTATTGCAAATCGAGTGAATGTGAACGTTTTTAAGTAGTATGGAACTGATTCTTTAAAGACAGACGGCTGAAATTGTCTAAGAGTTGAAATTTTGCTAGCCACCCCCTATAACCTAATGAACAAAGTTAATATCTTGTGTGAATTGGGGATTGTTTCAGGTGAGGTGGCAGCAAACTAAAGTCTTCTTTTTAATGTTTGTGATTTTGATTTCAACAAAATCAAACTGTACATGCAAATAATCATTTCTTAATCCAAGAGTTGTTTCGAATTTTGAATTCATTCACATTTTGGTTGGTCTATTCTATAGCCTCTTTTTTTTTTTTTATCAGCTGTACAATTCTTAAAGAAAGAGTATGTTTTTCTAATAAATACTGGCAAATATACATACTGGCTCCTCATCAATGCACAGTCCTATTCTTAGCAATCAGTGCAATGTAAGTGATTCCATATTTAAAGATGAGAATGCTCTGTAACCTGCTGAGCAAAAAAAAAAAAAACCCCAAAAACAAAGAAATAACGCTGAAATCTGTAGACATTTGATTTCTTCACCTTTTTATTGGTTTTATCAAAATGTTGATTGAACAACAAAAACAATGTAATGAATTACAATCATCTGAACATTTATTGGATTGATAATTGATTAAATGATTCTTCTCAAAATGATACAAAGATTATTTGTAAAAAAGAAAAAAAAATGCAATTAGCAATTACTTAAATTTCTTTTTAATTTTTTTTTCAAATATAAAAAAACTAAGATTCACAAAGATTCAAAATAAGATGTTTTTTTTTTTTTAAACTGTCTTGTTTACTTTTTAAATACCCAAAGTTTAAATAAAAACTGAAATAAGCAAAATGTTCAAGTTCGGACAAAAGTAGTACAGGAAAAAAAAAACGGTGTTCAAGCTCAGACAAAAGTCTATATTTCCAATGCTCTTTTTTTTTTTTTTTTTTTTTTTTTTTTTAAGGCAGATACGCCCTTCCTTACATGGATGATTAGTGTATTACTATCTTTCTACACTGCTTTCTTTCATTTGACATTCAGTTAGAATTAATAAACTTTTCTCTCAATCACACACGTATGTGTGTGTCTTTTAATTTGTATAAATTTTAAGTGAATTAACTTTCAAAGAAATCTCTGATCAAATTATAAAAAAATAAAAAATTAAACTACCTTTAAAATTGCCATCCATGTAGATATTTTCTCTTGTTTTGAAACACAATCAAAATATTAGATTTCTTCCTACTGTTTTCCTTACAAGTTGTTTTGAACATTTAATTGCATATAAGAGATCCCCCCCTCCACATACACACACTCATCTCCTTTCAAAAATATCTCTTAGGTCTTGTATACAAAATTAGGATAACCTGGTAGAGTTAGTGCTTACTGGAATTTTGAAGACTACTAGTGCTTGTATCTTGCTTGATTCCATAATACTGTAATGCAAATGGTGGTTTGTGGTGTGGAGGCCTTAAATTTGAATCATTTTAAATTGTCTATTCTTAGAAAGATGATTTGTCTGTTGGAATTAAGGAAGATTCCAATTTGTATCTGCATCCTGAGTAAGATGATAAACTATGTCCAGCAGTAAGGCCTCTGATCAGGAGGTTATGAAGAGTGTGGAACCACCTCTTAATTGCTGGTGTTCCCAGGTCTGCCCTGATCCGGGGTGGTAACACCTGTTAGGATCCCAGCTATGGGCAAATTGTTAACCCTGAAATTGGGGTAAAAACACTATGAAAGTGTAAAAATAGGTTTTAATACAAGCAATACTTTGTAAAAAAAATTCTTACCAACAATACATTTTTGAAGGAAAAATATTACCAAAAATAGATTTTTGATAAAACAAAATATTACCAGCAATAAAACTTTTGTCGGCATTACATAACCCATTGAGGTTGATATGCTGTAAAACAAACCAAACCAAAATCCAATTTTTATCTGACAGTTGTGATGTCATCTTAATTTGAATAGAAAGAAGATTCTGTTGTTCATCCAATTGTTTGGTCCCTATTTTATCAATGTTATTTTGAATTTATTCTGTAACTAAAGATCACAAACCAAACGTCCACCATTATAAGGCTTTTCAGGTTCGATTAAATGTAGTGAATCAAGCTATCTATATTTAAATGCTGAACATTACTCGATTTTGAATTGACTTTTTTTCTCAGTAGCCCAAGGTTGTCCACTTTACTACATTAAAATGTAAGCTACATAAAAGTCACATGATGTGAAATTCAAAATTTATTGTCCTAATCTGATAAGCCTGACTAGCACGATCATCACCAACAGTAGACATTGTGTTATTGTTTTGCAAAGGTAACATTATTAGGTCCAGCAAATTAAATTTCTTTTCCTTTACAAAAACATGTTTCAGATTTGCTTGTCAGCTGTATATTTTATAGTGTGCTGGCAAAAGGTCACAGTAATGGGAGAAGCTAGGGTGCAACTTAGAACAATTGAATTGGCCTGTAAGTCAATGCACTACAGTAGGCTCCCACCACTAAGTCTTGTGTAATATTGGTTAATTATTTTAAAATGAGCACCGGAAGTGTCAAAATGTGTGTTTGAAAATTTTTCTTGTCTGAACAATCATTAAATATTCTATCTTGTTTATGATACATTATTTGTTTTCTTAATGACTTGCAACTGCTGTTTAGTTGTTAGGTAGAAACTTTTTTTTTTTTTTTTTTTTTTTACCTATTATTCATATTTTAGTATTTTACTTAATTTTCATTGCATCTATTAAAACTTAGTATATTGTGTGGTTAAACACCTGTGTTGTGTTTTAAAGTTGTATTCTTTTTATTTCTTTTGCTATAAAAAAAAAACAATTTCATTTGTCACATGAAAAAGCAATGTTGACATTTTAGCAAAGAAAATTGTGATTCACTCCCACTTTTGAAAGGTAGAGATCTCTCTCTATCCTTTTTTTTTTTTTTTAAAAAATTCTAAAAATATTCAACAATATTTAAAAGAAAAAAGTTTCCCCTGCTGATATTATTTTTTAAAAAGTTTTTCAACATTATAAAAGGCATAAATAACTATAATTTGCATTCTGAAATTTTCACTTCAAACATTCTTATAACCTGAATGAAATTGTAAAATTTGTAATTTTATTATTTAATTTTTTCCTCATATCTAATGACAAATGCTTATCTTGTCTTTATTCTTGATGAAATGTCTTGGCATTTTTAATTGTTCATGAAATAAATAATTACTTTTATATCTTAATAAAAATCTTTGTTTTTGCAATATAGACGAATGCACCTCACTTGAAACGTTGGTGTGTCACAATCCTCCTAATCTAAAGCTAAATTACCCAGAGTTTGTCTCCTGGTTAAAATATTTATGTATTAGTGTTTCAGTTTAGGTTAGTTAGCCGTCTTGTCTGCTGGTCTTTTTCAGATGTCGACCAATCCAGGTAAACTTTAAGGAATTTTGAACTGAACTTTTCTTTAAGATTTTATATATCTCTGTGATTAGATTGTTTTCATTTCTACCATCGTCCCTACAAAACTAAATATCCAGCCTTGTTTAATTTAAGCCTGTTTCATACTAAACTAAGGTTAGTCAATATAAAAATTTAAAGCATTTATAGTTTAAAAAAAAGTAAACCTTTATTTGTTGGTGTGTTTCATTCTGAGCTTTTTCTTTGAACAACTGATAACATTGATTTGAATCTGGACAAAAGAGTGGAGATGATGTGTTCACTGCTTCAAGGCTGATAAACAAGGAATGATAATTTGAATTCAATATTGCATTTTTAAATGAGTGATATCTCGAGCGAGGAAGATGACATGTCTGAAATATGAGATAATTGAACATACGTAAAAATGTGTCAGGTGTACATAGACATTTTTCATTAAACAGGTCCAGATGTGTCTTTTTGTGAGGATGATTGTATAATTTCTTTTTTTTCTTTTTACTGGTCAGAATTTTTTAGATTAGGATCCCTATCATAAACCTTTGTTGCTACACTTGTACTATTAGAGATATGGTTATTGTTTTTGTGAGATTTTGTAAGAACATGAAAATGGTTTGTCTTCTGACATATATTTAGCCAAGATGAATAGATATGTGATAAAACTAAATACTGAATGAACTATTATAAATTATATAGCCCTTTTCTCTTGGTTACATACACTACCAGTAACAATTCATTTCTTTTTAGCTTTCAACGTATTTCTATTGTAGTGGAGTTACCTTTTTATATTTAATGAAAAATAGTATTGGCAACTCCTGGAATGTTTTCTCCAACAAGAGATAGGAATGGAATAACAAAAAATATTGTACATATAATTAACATTTTATTGCAGCTTCTATGTCCCTTCAGGATGTTGGTGATCATGGCTCTCCACAATTTCTTGTTCTTAATAAATTTTGTTTGTCATCTCTTCTAAACTTTGTTCTGCTATCCATTTACTCAAGCTCACTGGGTAGGTTATGTGTTGTTTTCCTTTGTCCCCTTTGCCTTCAATTTGTCCTGTGAGTATCAAATTTCCCAAGCCCTCTTTCCTCATTATGGGCATTAGAAATTTTTGCTGTCACTTCCTGATGTTAAGTATGTGTCCCTTTTCATTTTCTCTAAAACTTTGTCACGTGTTGATCACTTATTTGGTACATGATATTCTCAGCATCCTTCTGTAGAACCATATTTCTGTTACTTCAAATCTGTGAGAAGATTGTCCAGCATTCACTGCCATACAGGGAGACTGATATTATGTAACAGTCCAGTACTCTTTTCTTTGTTTCTAACAAAATTTTTCTGTTTCTTGATACTTTGTTTAGCATCTTTCACTATTCCATTGTACCTTCAGATTTCAGTGTCACAATTTCCATCGTTTGTTAAGACACTTCCCAGATATTTAATCCTTTGTATTTGTTTCATTTTGACATTTTCAGTTTGTATTTTGCATGTTGGGCTGTGTCCCTTTTGCTGACGACCATATATTCTGCCTTCTCACTTTCTTTTACTATCTTCTGTAAGAGTTTTTGTAGTTACCTTTCTATGTCTGCTATCAACACTGAGTGATCTGTATATTGTATGTTGTTTAAATTGTAGCTGCAAATAATGAATCCTGGTAGAATTGCCTCACTCTATAGGTTGAATAAATCCGGTGAGAAGACACATACTTGTCTTACACTCCCTTTCTATTCATTTTCTATCCCCATGCAGGTGGTTTGCTGCCAGAGTAGAACAGGAAAAATTTAAAAACATGTAAATTAAAGTGTGCATATAAAGATGTCTTTATTTGTACATAAGGTTTGTGTAAATTTCTATTGTAGATGCTTAAGAGACTTATATTGGAGAAGAATTTTTTGTTAGTTTGGTAGAGCTACCATCTTAGGGCATTTGAATGCTGTGTTGTGTACAATGTGACACATGGTTCGCTGGGGATTAAAAAGACCCTGCTCCAGGTAAAAATGAGACATGACCCTGTGGTATATTGTGGGTAAGAAGAATAAAGAGAGATAAACTGAGGTCATGCTCCCTTTTTCAAATAATGCTTTTTGGTAACACCATTTAGAAGTCTCTAGCAGAAGTTCTATTACAGACAAATGGCATAAACTTACACTGTCTTAAAATAATTACCAATGTATTTACATTTTAGATGTAATAGCCATAACATCTTCATAATGTCATTCATTCCTGACTGCAGACAATCCTTTCTTCCTAATTTTCAATGCATTTCTTTATGAGAATAATTAGCAATGTCTTTCCTTCATACTTATAATAGCCCTATTCTGTCAGTAACACTAGAATTAATTTCTGACCGCTGACAAACGCTTTTTTCAGGATTTTATATACAAAACTTCCAGTGAAATTATTGGTAAGAATTACACTATTTGCTTTTCATCAACTTTTCTTCTCATCACGAATGTATTGTTCGAACAGACATTGACTATGGCGGTTGGTTGGTTGGGTCAGTAGTTAGTGATGAAAGCCTAACCCATACATAGAGATGTTGGGTTCAAATGCAGTTATTGCTAAAATGCAAGAACCATTATTTTCCCAAGAACAAATGAAACTCGGTAATTCAGTGGCAGGGAGACGTCATAGTATTCCAGTAAAAATACCAAAAAATCTGAAAAAGAACTGCAACATAATTGGAAACAAAGAATTTGTACCAACTGATGTATAACAGCACAGCTTCAAAGAGATTCACTTATTGATCTGCCTTCTTCACCAAGACATGTGACATTCACCTGTTGTCTTCACAAAGCTACATGACGCTTACACACTTCCTCACCAAGCTACGTGACACACTTTCTTCCTTACTTTCTCCCTTGTCTCTTCTTTCTCACACATGTACGAAGAAATCATTTCATTTTAACAAAAAGTTAGAAACAAGGACTATAAAAACTTTAACACTCATACACGCTGAGAAAAATTTAGTTGTAAAAAAAAAAGACATGAAAATAAAAATATTTTTATATTTAAGCAGCTGATGATGTGAATATTTCCATCCAGATAGTTGGCCAAATACTCAAAGTCAACAAAACATACAAGCAGTACTGACTTGACTAAGTGGCTATCAGTATCTTCACTTATAACAATTGGTGACAAGAAAAACTTTGATATAAAACTTATTTATCTATTTGGTAATTTTTAAAAATGTCCAATAACTGCGAATATATCTATACATCAGTTCAGTGGAGATGCAGATTGGAAAGTTCTGAAATACCAGTGGAAAAACATAGAATGTGAAAGTTTAAGAAAGAGTCGGAACAAATAACTGTTGAAATATGGAAGACCAAAAACGACAAATCCTTATGTTACATTGGCTGATGTATATTCTCAACATTTAAACATCTTCATATGACAGGCAACACACTGGCATAGATAGAAATGTGATATCTTGACAGCAACAGTGCTCGATTTAAATATCGGTTTAGTAGGTGGTTGTCCACTGCCTCATAATCAAGGGGGTGCCATATTAATGATAAAACATTAACAAATGCATACATTTCTATAAATATTTTCATGGTAATTGTTCCGATGACCATTCCCTTTTGGCACCTTAACCTTACGAATTTAAAGATTTGCAATGTTACTGGTCTTGACTTGGCATCTCGGCTTCAGTCACTTTCCTATTGCTGTAAGATAATTTTTTTGTAATATATTCCCACAACAATTGTTCTGATGACCATTCCTCTTTGGTATCTAGACTTCATGAATTTAAGTGCAGTACTTAATTGGCAGCTAGGTCTCATAATTTCAATGTTGAAATTGCTATTTGCAACCATAAGCTCTCTGCTAATAGTTTCTTCTGAACTTTCCGCTTGTAGAACTCTCTTCTGGCTTCCTGCTTTCTTACCACCTAGCATCTTTAAAAATTTAAATGCAATGTCAATCGTCATCATCTGTCTCCTTAATTTCTCTTCTTTTATTAATATTTTTTCTCGGACACTTTCACTCTCAGTAACCCCTTGTCTTAGTGACTTTATCATCTTGCTTGGGTTGAAATGATTAATCTCCGGCAAAAAAAAAAAAAAGAATAAATGAATGTAGAAATAAAAAAAAATCTGTAACCAACGATATCTCATGATTGTATGATCAGAATATGTTCAGGATTCAAGGAGAAGGTGAAGATTGTAATTGCATTTGAATTTTTGAAGATCATAGTTGACAGTAAAGCTTGGAAGAGAGTTCCGCAAGCGAGAATTGCGAGGGAAGAAACTATTAGCATAGAACTTACGGTTACATCTTCTTCTGAACTCCTCGTTTCCCTATATCTTAGATTGAGCACTTTTACCCATAAATATATCATACTTTAAAACTATATTTTAATACACGTACACACGCGTACATATATGATATTACAAATTTTATATATTAGTTCAAAGGTTATTTTTAGTGGATATCCATATTTGAGTAAAATGCATCAGTTTATTTTAAATAGTATTTATTTTTGTGCTAGTACAGACGTAAAAGAGGCCCCAGTTCGCGTGCGGACATGTCTGCCAAATCCAGTTACATCCGGGTTTTCTCCGTTAGCAGCAGAAAAGCTTGGCATGTCTAGATACAAGCCTCACTGCAACTTGCCTAGATCCGTGTTTCTGTCAATAAAAGCGACAGGAAAACCAGCAGTAGTCAGGTGGCGAGACTGTGAAGTCGATCCCTTGGACAATTTGTTTCTCAAATTGTGTGCTGCTCGCCTCACGGTGATTTCTGAGGCAGTGATGTTTCATTTCTTTTCGTTTCTTTCCTTTCTTTGCCTGTTACTCCGTAGTTCTTGGGAGAGCAATCGACAGCAACCTCAACACAAACTTGCTGTATTTTACAAGAATTTTCTGTACTGGCATGCCCACCATTGAAAGCTTATTAAAGAAAATATCCCCTCCGTCCGGATTTTTGATCCGGCGTGCTTTAACCGCTCGGTTACGAAGAGCTTTACAGTCGAGCAGGGTTCTGTTTACCTTGAAAACCATTCGTTCAGTGTCACTTAGCGTCGTTCATAGTTTCTTTTCCTTTCCTTAACTCGCACTTCTCGCTACTGGAACTCCCTTTCCTTTTCCATGATAACTATAATCTTCAAAAATTTAAATGTAATGTCAATCGACATTTTCTGTTGCCTTAATCCCGTTCTTGTTTTTATCCTTTCCTACCCCCCCACCCCAATACCTAGTCTTTTCCTTTACAGCACTCTCTTGCTTGGGGTGAATTGCTTTTATATATAATATATATATATATATATATATATATATATAATGGTTTTGCAATATCCACGGTTTCAGGCATCCGCTGTGTGCCTGGGAACATATCCCGTCAGATAAAGGGAGACTACTGTAAGCATTTTACATTCTTTTCTTTCAATGAACCAAGTTCACAGGTGGGTACAAACGTACTTAATGCACTCATTTTTTTTATTTTGAAGAAAGGTGGTGCTCGCAAAATAAGAAATGTTTTGCGTAACTTTATTTTAATATAAGAATCGCTGGTAACTTCTGCCAACACCTAATACATGCAATAAGCACATCTCTAATTCGCAGATGGAAATTTTCACAGATAACAGTAAAGAGAAATGGAGGACAAACGAAATGCCTTCATTCGTATCTGACCTTTCCTTTGTTGGAAAAATATTTATTTGAAGGTTAGGGAGGTCCATGTTCACCTGGGATTGCAAAGATTCTTTCCTCTATCCCTCTCCTCTCTCTCTCACACTTTCTCTCTCTTTTTTTGCTGACTTAATTTGCGTAATAATTTATTTTCGTACGTCTTTCAAATGTGCAGACGATGAGATATCTTCTCACAGAATGAAGATGAAAGAGAGAGGAGTTAAGTTATAAATAATGTGAAGAGAGGACGGAGAGAATAAGAAAGTAATGAGGGAGAAAGGGCTTCTCCTCTTACACTCTCTTGTTTATCATTACCCGGATTATCTATATGAAAATAAATAAATAAACTTTACTAAAATAAAAGATAAAAAATAAAAACATAAGCCTGCTTCACCTTAATGTTTGTTAAATAGAGGTACTACAGTAGCGGACAGTGTTAAGAATTGTAACCGCAAGGGTTTGAAAACTCTCAGAATAAGTGAATTTAACACGTGGAGGAATGGTTTTATATATATATATATATATATATATATATATATATATATATATATATATATATATATATTAATAATGTGATTAATGGCGAAATCACTTCGCTGACAAAGCTAATGAGATCCTTGAATAATAAGATCCTTATATTCAAGTTGTTGTTAGATGGAAGACTCATGCAAAGTACTTTCAACAATATCAAATTGTCATTTTCAGGGCACAATTTTTTCTATACATAGGCAAACACTAAGACGAAATATGTGTAGACCGAAAGATGTTTTTTTTTAAATATATTTATTGACAGTTAAATATATGTTTTAATTCTTTGTATAAATTGTTTCTTTATGATATATATAATGTGCGTGTGTGTGTGTGTGTGTGTGTGGAGTGAAGACGGAAATAAATACAAAGTCAGTCAATAATCAAATGACGAAAAATGGTTTCTGTGTCAAAGGATCCGCGCATACTTCCGGTTAATGAATTAATCCTTTGAAAATAAATATTTAACATTTTTCTCGTTTTATCGTTCTCTACTTAAATACTCTTCATGATTTTTTGTATTATTATCGGCGAGAAGTATCTAGACGGACAAAATCAGTAAAGGGATAGAGACAGATACATGCGACATTAGTTCACAACGGCGATGCATCTATTAACATACACATTCACTCGTCTTCCTCGCAAGCTACGCGACACTTACACTCTTATTTACACTATTTACATTGTTCGGAGTGTTGTCATAGTCACGACGTTTCGTACTTCTTCAGGTGATTGGAATTTCGAAATGAACCTTTTATTTCGTCTACTGGAGAAGATTATTCTAGTTCCCCACGCCATGACGCTCTCTAAGTTTTTGTTCACCACTGCTACTGCAGTGGTGAACAAAACCTTGTAGTATTCACAACTCATTGAGTCAAATCACTGGATCCAACCAATGCTTTTTATCCACTGAGATATGTCCTTGTGAACGTCAGTGTATGAATTTTGGAGACTTATAAACTTAATGTCTTAGTATCAATTTTTTTACCAGAGCTCATATTGGAATTTTGTTGTTATTATTGCTTTTCTCTAGCACTCCGTATTACTAGTTCACATATTGTATTCATTTCTATGCTTGGCCGTCTTAGGAGATTTTTGTGGCCTGGCATATGTGCTGATTCCTTAAGTTTTTTGTATTTTCCATTGATATTTTCTGTCTATTATTTCAACCTCATCCCTCAGGCATACACAATAAAACTGGAAGACCTCATTAGAAATGGTAGCTACAGTAAAGTAAAGAAAGATCCTACAATGAAAACAGAACGAAAATTGTCGCAGATCCTAATCAAGAACAAGGACGTCTTCCCACCTAAGACATACAGACAGTTGTCACAACTTTACACCAAGCTACCTCACATATATGGTTTCCCCCCAAATTCACAAAGACAGTATCCCGCTCAGACCAATTGTTAGCTGTCAAACCTCTGTGTGCAATCCTCTAAGTCGTTTCCTTGTAGATATAATTGACCCATTAATAGGAAAGTCACCTTCATATGTCAGGAACTCCACCCACTTCGTGAAAATAATCGAAGATTCTCCTATCCAATCCAACCAAATGGTGAGTCTGGAGGAAGTCAGTTTGTTCACCAAGGTACCCACGGAGGAGGCACTATTGGTAGTCAGAGACAGAGTGGCCTTGGACTCATCCCTAGGAGAATGGGCCAATAGATAACCTGATGGAGATGTTGACTTTCTGTACACAAATAACACACTTCGGAATGGGATCAGATATATATATCGACAGGATGAAGGCTTAGCAATGGGCTCTCCATTATCACCAGCAATGGCAAACATATACATGGAATACTTCAAAGAAATGGCATTAGAATCCATATCACTAAAACTGAAAATGGCTGAGATACGTAGATGACACCTTCATACTCTGGCCACACTAGAAAGAGGTCTAGTTACTACTAGAGTATGTGAACTCAATAAAATCACTGATGCAGTTCACAATGGAGAGAGAAAACGACAACGAACTCACCTTCCTGGATGTACTAATATCTCGAACAGAGCATGGGTTCAAGATATCCGTATATTGCAAGCCAACATTCATCAGACAATACCTCAACTTCAACTTCCTCCACCCATACAGTGTAAAGAAAGTGAACGTCTGCTGCTTACAACATCGAGCGACATCATGTAGCGACCCAGAAGCATATGAACAAGAAACGGTCAGTATAAGCATTACCCTACAACGTAACAACTACCCTGGGTACATGACAGCAGCTGGGATAGAAGGGTAAAAAGAAGATACCAACACTGAGAAAACAGCTTCGGTCTGCCTACCCTATGTGAAGGGATTATCGGAGAAAATACAATATATCTGTAGTCGACATAACATCAGGACGGCCTTCAAAAATGGCTCAAAAGTGGCTCGACACTTCGCAGGCACCTCTTCCGAGTAAGACTCTCCATAGAGGAGAACATGATTAAGAACTGTGTGTACCTCATACCACGCATCTAGGGAAAGAAATATAAAGAAACAGGCCACCCCCTTAAGATAAAACTTGCAAGAAGATCGTACGAGGGGAAATAGAGAGATCAAGTCACGCTGAAGGAGATCACCGCCCCTCTCTGTGGAATGAGGTTGAAATAATAGAGAACTTCAATTGAAAATACGAAAACCTAAGGAATCAGCACATATGGTAGGCCACAAAAATCTCCTAGGCCGGCCAGGCATAGAAATGAATACAATATAGGAACCAGTAATACGGAACAAAAACTTGGAGAGTTGAATTAAAGGAAGATAACTGAGGCATACGGAAGAGGCATGGTACGTGGAACTAGAATAATCTACCCTTGTGGACGAAATAAAGGTATCAGTTCAAAATTCGTATCATCTGAAGAAGGCCGGAGCGTACTACGGCCGAAACGTTAGGAATATGACAACAAAAATGAGTACAACAGTCCGAACAATGTAGATGGTGTAAATAATTAAAATATAGAAATATCGACACATACTTACACTCTTCCTCATTAAGCTACGTCACACTTACACTTTCTTCCTCACTGTCTCCCTTACCACGTTTTTCACACATAAACGCGGAAAAATCACATTTCTTTTCATCTTAACAAACAGCTACAAACAAGGACTGTAAAAACTTTTACACTCATATTAACGGATGAAACGCGCCACAAGGAATTTTCCAATTTTTCATAATTTATGTCTATACAGATATTTTTAAAAAAAGGAACAAAAACATTTAAGTGTTTAGTGTAGTGTGTGTAGATGTGTTTGCGATGCGCCACGTGGCTTGTTGAAATTAACTAGTCGGTTTGGCACGTGACTAAGTCTTCTAGGAGGTGATTACTGGACATGTTTTCTACATATCGCATCTTGTAGCCAAAAAGTAAGAGTGTTTATGTCTCTTCCTTTTATAGTCGTGGATACAACGACACCTAGCCGGCGCAGATATAGTGGGGTAATCGCGCACGTCCCCTAATTTCGCATATCACTGTTCCCGTATATCAATAATCTAAAGCTATAAACTTCATGATCCTACCGTAGTTACCAAATAAATGTGGAGATGATCACGTGATGATAATTTTGACTGGCAATCACTGAGCTTAATGCTTTTTTTAATATGTGCAAAAGACTGGCCCAGATCCAAACCAATTCTCTGAACAACGATATAACATTTATTTAAAAAGAAGAATAAGTCTACAGCATTGAATGCACTAGAAATCGTAGATTTTCAATGTCTTCACCCAAATGGATGACTCAACAATGGCTACGAGTCTAAAGAAGGAATGGATTGTTTATTTATTAATCTGACAGTTTTTTATCACTTTAAATGCTATTTATAGTGGATACCTGTATTTGAGTAAATATTCCGTTTATTTTAAACAGTATATTTACTTTCGTCTACTGGCCTGAATATTCAGAATGTAAAGATGTCTCGAATATTCAGGGCGGTAGATGAAAATAAATATACCGTTTAAAATAAATGGAACATTTACTCAAATACAGGTATTAACTAAAAATAGTATTTAATGTGATATGAATTGGACAAAGTCCGACAATTATTTTTAAGACATTTTTATGTTTATACATTCTTTTTATAGATACAAATATTTAAGTAAATGCTCTATTTATAATAAACAGTATTAAACAACATTTACCGGCCTGAAAATTCTATGAAAATTTCTCGGACATTTCTCGGCCGGTAAATGTTGTTTAATACTGTTTATTATAAATAGAGCATTTACTTAAATATTTGTATCTATAAAAAGAATGTATAAACATAAAATGTCTGATATATATATATATATATATATATATATATATATATATATATATATATATATATATATATGAAATCCGTAAGTGCAAAAGAATCCAAATAGGTCTTTTTTAATATAAAATAATAAAACGATAGATCTATGAAGAGCTTAATGTATTCTATGCAGAGCAATGATATACATAAGGAAAACTACACATGTCAAAAAATCCGGTAATAAATTTATATCAGATTTTTCCTTTGATATATATATATATATATATATATATATATATATATATAATATATATATATATATATATGCACATTTCATTGAATACGACAGACAAGGTGCTTTTATGTAGTTTTTTATACAATGTCTCATGTGATCTAATAATTTTTTTCTTTTCGGATGATAAATTATATAAAAACTGTCCTAATGTTCTTTTTATCCGAGCGCTTTCGGCTATACATTTAGCCATTTTCAAGGATTAAATATTTTAACTGTTAAATAAGAAATAGTTTGTTGTATGTATGTTTTATAAAATATTTTCATTTTTCAAAACACGGTCAAGATATTGTGTCCATGTTCGAAGTTAATATTATTAAGTGTTGTTTTTTTTTGTTTTTATTAATAAGGCTTCCATTATTTTTAGCCATTTTTACATGTAGATGATGCTATTATATTAGAGTTGTCAACAAGTATGTTACGAATATATATATAATGTAATAATTTATTTGTTTGCACGTTATTTTATAATTGATATATTTGAGTTAGATGCTCTGTTTTTATTTATTTATTAAACAGTATATTTATTTATTTACATCTACCGGCCTGGATATTTCGAGAAATCTTGTTCGAAAATAATAAATGAATATACTGTTTAATAAATAAATAAATAAATAAAACAGCATCTACTCAAATATGAGTATCAATTTATATAAACACACACACACACACACACACACACACACACACACACACACACACACACACACACACACACACACACACACACACACACACACACACACACACACACGCACGTGCACACACACACACACACACACACACACACACACACACACACACACACACACGTGCACACACACACACACGTGCACACACACACACAAAAACACACATATATATATATAAAGGAAAAAGACTGTAGGAAAACTGTAGTTTTAGCCGACGCGTTTTGTACTTTTTCAAGACAAAAAACGAAATGAATTTATTGAAACAAAGTATCTATAAATAGCAAACAAAATGGCGTTAGCAACTAGAAGAATTTAGAAACACTATTGTATGATCAACACCATTTTGTTTGCTATTTATAGATACTTTGTGTAAGTTTGTTCCATTTTTTTTTAAACATGCATGTTTTAATGTATATATCAATTTTCTCCGTAGTGTTCTTATCTCGCCTTCTTAAATGGTGCAGAGCAATTCGACTCTGCATCGTTAACCGCAACTTTCGATTTTTTTCTCTAATCGACACCCGGTACCCGTTCAATTTCATCACGGACCCCTTACATTGTAAATAACCCGTTATTTCGGGAAATCAATTTTCTCAGCAGACAGACTTTGTCTGATTTTTTTTCCCACTTCTCTTTATAATTAAGCATAACAAACTTTCCACCAAACGCCCCCGATTACAGCTTCTCTCTCTTCCTTATCACTTGTTGGTTTTAAGGACGCATGGCCGAGAAAATTACAAAAAACACCTTTAGCCACCCTAATATTTTCACAGATACATACATTTCTGTATAACATTTTATCTTATCGGAGTCCTAAATAATGATTTCAATATTTTTCAATCTCTCTGTGTCACTACTCTCTCCAACAGGTGGCCGGTGCAAGATACGAAACTATTCGATCAGGCAGACAGTTCGATACTACTCGATAAGGCGATTGGTTTTTCCTACTACATCTTTCTTGTGATACTTGACCAGTCCGACAATCCCTTCTTGTCTGTCTCCTACCCTGATCTCTATCTCTCTCTACTGCCTGGATATTAATTATTTGCCTATGGTGATCGACTTCGATCGCCTCGTGGGAGCTTTCACACCTGACATGGGATAGGATCGAGATTTCCGACATCGCTATCAAGGGAGCCTCTTCTAGGGTTTGCCGGGTCCTGGCTAATTATTTGAGTTTGCACCTGCATAGTGTACAAACATCTAAATATACTAACTGCTTCTCCATGACTGAACTCCTATTAGCTCTAATCATAAGGTACTTGTTAAACATGGAGAATACGTTAAATACTCTCTCCCTCTAATTGTTTGATGATCGACAATCGCTGTAATGCTCCCGTAAGATCTACGGTTTCCGCGTAACATCTGTCCTTCAGTGTCCTCAACTCGCCCAACGTTGCACTTGGCTTGTCTCAAGGAAATTTCCTACCAACTCCACCGCTTTCCTCGTATACAACTGATATGCCGCAGGGTCTTTTTTTCTCTCCGGTATTTTGGCAGTCAAAAATTATTTTTCGAAATCTCTCCTCCACGCTTGATACATTTTCTTCTGTCAATCGAACCTTGTGACATTCGAGAGAGATGGCAGCTTATGGATCATTTCAGTGGCCCACACCTAACATCCTAATTTCGTTCGTTACCTGTGAGAGTGCATTTGCAAGCATTTGGGGGTCTATGGCGGAAAGAAGAGAGAAAAACTACAAGAAATCAAATACTTATTGGGATTTCTGCTTTTTGCTCGATCACTTTCTCACGGCTGGGACCTTCAAATCGATGGTTGACGTTGGTCACGACGCCAGTAATTCATCGCCTTGTCGGCTGGGGCTTCAGAATACGCCGGCTGTACCTCTGCAGAGGGGTAAAACCCCACCCTAATGAGGCCATACACATTGTAGCCAATCACCCCCACTCCTTTTATATTCTATTGGTGAGCTGTCCTGGGTAAGACAATACATCCGCGTCCTGGGTATGACGATAAACTACATCCAGCAGCAAGGCCTCTGATCAGGAGGTTTTGAGGCGCGTGGAACCACCTCTTAATCGCTGTTGTTCCCAGGTCCACCCTGACCCGGGATGGTAGCACCTGTTAGGGTCCCAGCTATGGAAAAATAGTTAACCCCCAAATTGGGGTCAAAACACAATAGGTTTTATTACCTATTTTTGGAAAAAAATTATTAACACCAATAAAAGTCTTGTCGGCATTGCATAACCCATTGAGGTGTTGATATGCCGTAAAACAAAATAAACCTAACCTAACCAATAATTCAGCTCTGTAGCGGTGCAGCGCAGACCAGATGCCAGTTTCGTGTACAAGGTGCAGCTTCTTCCAGTCAAATGCTCGTGGCTTAAAAATAACTCTTTGGCTAGCTCGTTACCACAAATGAAAACCATGAAAATTTCTAGCAGTAAACCAAATTTTATTCTCGGGTTGTTACCTACTACGCGAGACGAGCGAAGCCGAGATGAAGCGTAGGTGATTGGGGAGGGTAAACAGCCTAACGGGGGTCTTTGCTTACACTCGTTCTCCGTAGGCTCCCTCAGTCTCTCTGACTTTTTCACGGGTAGTGTTCACTGTCGTATTTCGGAATCTCCTGCAACTCTTCTGGATGGTCTCCTTGTTTAAGTTGGTGAATGCTGCCATAATCCTTGCTTTCAGTTCATCTTTCAAGGAGTTTTGTTGGTCTCTCGCTCAACTGCACCCCACACATAATAATCAAGGGGGTTGCAGTCTGGTGAGTTAAGTAGCCAGAAGGGGTAAGAAGAGTCAGAGAGAGATCTAAAACTAAAGAGTGGGAGAGAGGGAGGGAGGGAGGGAGAGAGAGAGGGAGAGGGAGAGATAAAACAAAAGAGAAGAAGAGAGGGAGAATGATCTAAAACCAAAGAGAGAGAGAGGGAGAGAGATATAAAACCAAAGAGTGATATATATATATATATATATATATATATATATAGAGAGAGAGGTATAAAACCAAAGAGAGAGAGAGAGAGAGAGAGAGAGAGAGAGAGAGAGAGAGTGTGTATGTGTGTGAAAGAAATATCTAAAACCAAAGAGATGGAGAGGGAAAGAGAGTCAGTAGTTGTTAGACATAAGAAATGTATTGACATCCAGCATGAACGTGTTATTGTATATTGTATATCAACGTGTGTGTGTGCACGGGTGTGTACAAGTGTGTATGTTTCTGTCTGTGCTATCCATATGTGTGTGAATTTACGGATGCATATGATATCGAGTGAGTTGAACAGATGCAAAAACGACCCTCGTCTCAGATGGACTTAACCGACATCATGGAAGAAACAAAGGTAGCCGATAGGACATTGTGAACGTACATGATCTATCAGCTAGCCGACTTCGTCAAATTAAGCTTCAGAAAAGCAACAGATAAAGCAGCTTCTCCGCAGGGCTATAAAACATTCCTAACTATATATATATATATATATATATATATATATATATATATATATATATGAGGATATTTGACAACCACCCCACGCGGTCAGATGTGGCACAAGGCCGAATTTAACGTGGGTTATCCGAGCCCGTAGGCTCGGGCAAAAATTCCTCGTAGACCCCGTTTTTTACGGGGTCGGGTAGCTGTCTACCACCCCAGACGAGACTCTTCCCTTCGGCATTGCCACGTCTGGGTTCCTCTCTGCCCGAGGACAGAGAGTTCGACCAGCTTAGCTGGAGACGAATCTCCAACTAATATATGCCAGTGTAGATCATATATAAAGTCATGTCAAAATAGTAATGGTAGGTGGTGCCGACGTACACTAACATCATGGAAATGCCCCGTTGTGCTCTGACTTCTAGGAGGACAATGTGAACACCGGCTAGGCTGCTCGTGGTAAAGCGATGTAAATTAGAGGATAGTGATAGTGGGTACCAAATGGAGGGGATATTCTGGTTTTTTTTTTGAAATTATAGGGACATTTGACAATTTCTCAATCGATAGTGTCACATGTGCAGCGAGAATAGTTGATAGAAGGTTGTACCAGCCACCGTGGACAAGGTCCTTAATGATTGTAACCAAAGGCATTTAGCTAGAATTTTCAGCGGTAACAAGCAAAAGACACATACACATTCATTGCAAGAAGCACGACACACATTCAGCAAATAACTTCATTGTTCCATTTTGCTTCAATGCAATACGGAAGCGAGAAACCCACTGCAAATGACTCTGTTAACAGTATGACACTGGACACAGCGTCTAAACCGGGCTCATAATGTCGCTTATTGGACATCTGGGGACTGATATGTGATGTAGTCCGATGAGCCATGGCTGTTGTTTTGGGCTGATAGAGTTCGGTGTGGTGCAAACCTCATGAGGCTATGAACTTAATTGTCAACAAGGTACTTTGCAGTCTTGTGGTTCCCTAATAGTGTGGTCTGTGTCCACCTAACATTCATTCGGTCCGTTTGTCCGCCTAAACATATTGACCGTAATAGTTCCCGAGTTGAACAGAATTAATTTGAGGAGCATTCCGGAGATTTCCGTCGAACAGGGAGGCCACCTCGTTCGCCCGGCATTAGTCTAATCGAGCATTTATGGAGCGTAATGGGAAGATGTATTCGCATGCAAGATACTTCACCAAGCAAAATATCAGGGATCTGTGGACATCTGTCGATCCGGCAACGCTGAACATATCTCCAGATATCTTCTTGTTAAGTCAATGCCACATCCAATTTAATGTACTCTGCCAAGCTTGAGTAGATCTTACACGATATTAGGTACCTCTCCCATGACTTTTAGCATGTTATTAACAGAAATGTGGTTCTACAGAAGGATACTGAGAATACAATCATCGAACATGTAATAACGGCGAATTTTTAGAAAAGATGGAAACAAAAAGGAAACTTATACTTAATATCAGGAAAAGACGGTTGAAATTTATAGAGCGCATAATGAGGAAAGGAAGCTCGGAAAATCTGATACTCGCAGGACAGATAGTAGACAAAAAGGGTAGAGGAAAACAACGCATAACATATTTAGTGAGTTTGAGTAAATGGATGATGGAAGAAGGTTTAGGAGAGATAAGAAAAAGATAAAATTTATTAAGAGCTACAAAGGAGAGGAAATTGTGGAGAACCATGATCGCCTACGTCCTGAAGAGACACGGCACAGAAGAAAAAGAAAAAGAAGTACACACACGCGCGCGAGCACGCACACGTATATATATATATATATATATATATATATATATATATATATATATATATATATAGATGTCTAATAAGCGACATTACGAGCCCGGTTTAGACGTTGTGTCCAGTGTCATACTGTTAACAGAGTCATTTGCAGTGGGTTTCTCGTTTTCGTATTGCATTGAAGCAAAATGGAACAATGAAGTTATTTGCTGAATGTGTGTCGTGCTTCTTGCAATGAATGTGTATGTGTCTTTTGCTTGTTACCGCTGAAAATTCTAGCTATATATATATATATATATATATATATATATATATGCGTGTGTGTGTATCATGTAAGCCCCACACAAGCTACACACACTCCTAACATAATCTGATATCGATAAATCACGACCTCTCCATGGCAGCATCACGTGCAATAAACCCTTTAGTTTATAAATATGTCATCACTGATAGCATATTTACACCCCACCGATAACCACATAGTATTCAAACCACCTGCTTTGACTTGTGGCAGTTCAAATATTTTCTATTTACTTTTCTGTCACAAATGCAAAAAAGAAAGTATATTGGGGAAACAGGCACGGAATTCCATTTTTGGTGCAATAACCTTAAACAATCCATCAAAGACAACAACAGCAATTTTCCTGTCGCTGTACACTTCAATCAACCGAATCACAGCATTGATAACATCAGACGCATGATTTTAGCGTTTTTATTTAAGTGCCAACAAGAAAAACGTTAGTGAAAGTTAAAACACATTTTCAAAATAGGATCACATATTAAAGAATTAAACAGGGATTTAGCTTTACTCAGAGAATATAGTTTCCACAGACAGCCTTCAACAACCGAAATCGTGGCAAACTAAATTAATACAACACTTGAAGGATGTAATCCCCTCCAAAGCCAACAACAACAAAATTCCCCGGAAGAGTGAGTCCCATTTCATTGTTTATTTCTCGTCTCGTTGAGAAAGTACATAAGCGTGTCCGAAAATTCCGACTTTAAAATCTTTGATTTCGTGATTCGGTTTCATCAAAAGGTCTATTAATATATAATAAATATCATCAGTCATATTGACAATATTTTTATCATTTTGTTGTTTTTTTATTTCTCGAATTTCATTAACCGGATTATTAAATCCGCTTATTATGAGAAGTACACGTGGACCGTCTTTCGTTTTAATCATATATATATATATATATATATATATATATATATATATATATATATATATATATATATATATATATATATATATATATAAATAAAGGGTTGGATTATCCTATAGCCACGATAGTCTGCAACCAAGGACCTCTCAAGGGTTTTTTCAGTTCAGTATGTTTAAATCTCAGAAATTTTTATAAAGCAGATTTTCTAGATGTCATAATTTCTAAATAATTTCATAAAATGAAATGATATCAATATAACAAACTCATATTTATTTTGATTATTGTTATAATGCTGGTTATAAAAAAAAAGATCTGTTTTTTTTTTACTACAGTTGTATTGAAATATGTGCTAATTTGATTTGCAACAAATACTAAAATAATGGTATTTCTTAAAGACTATTTCTATTAACAAACAAAAGATAGCTATTCTAATTTAGTTAAAGAATTTGCACTAAGTTTACTTCAAGCTGTGTAATTGTGGTTAAAATATATCACGAGTAAAAATATTCAAGGTGGTTGATTGGCTAATTTTTTTTTACGGTGTATCAACCTGTTGCGGCTTATTTAAAACTAGAAAGTATTTTGGCATTGTAAGAAATTTTTTTGAGTTGATAATGATTTAGTGATATAAGTCTTACTAATTAACCCATAGCGGGGAGAATAGGTAGATTCTTAACTTTCGCAAGGGTATTTGCGCGTTGGTGAATATAATGAACCCAACGGCTATGGAACTGGAACTCGACACTACGATTAACAATTCCGAGCCATTATCCATTACACCACCCGCGAATCGGAGCTTACAGCACCTGATATTGTCAAGCGGTCACCCATCTAGGTACTGATCAGGATCGACGTTGCTTAACTTCGGTTATCGTACGGGAACTTGTGTTGCAACCTGTTATGGCCGTAAGAATTATACAAGACGAGTGCGGTCGAGTTAGAGGCTGGATTTGACTGATGGGGAGGGTGAATAATCGTGGGACCAAAAGGTCACAATCCGGCCCTATGCATATATATATATAAGATAATGATTTTCCTGGTGGGTGAGTGGTAGATCCCCTCCTTGGCGATAGTCCTGCGTTCCTGCCCACTGCTCAAAATAAGTATTTACTATTTGGTTATTCGAATATTGATTTTGTGTCACGCTGAGAACTTTTCAACCTACCCTTATATATATATATATATATATATATATATATATATATATATATATATATATATATATATATATATATATATATAATGGTTTTGCAATATCCACGGTTTCAGGCATCCGCTGTGTGCCTGGGAACATATCCCATCAGATAAATGGAGACTACTGTAAGCATTTTACATTCTTTTCTTTCAATGAACCAAGTTCACAGGTGGGTACAAACGTACTTAATGCAATCATTTTTTATTTTGAAGAAAAAGATGGTGTTCGCAAAATAAGAAATGTTTTGCGTAACTTTATTTTAATATAAGAATCGCTGGTAACTTCTGCCAACACCTAATACATGCAATAAGCACATCTCTAATTCGCAGATGGAAAACGGCCGACAAGGAAGATTTAATTTTTTATTGAGTTTTTCCAGCAATCTAACATTTTTCCGTTTTTCATGGGTTAAAGAATATAAAAATTGTCCATAGTTATAATTGTTCCGAGCGCTTTCGGCTACATCTCTAGCCATTATCAAGGATGTGTTTTGGATGATGAAACTCCGTGTGTTACTGATACATAGTAATTTTACAGTGTGGAGTTCGAGCGGTTTGTGTGCTTCTTGGTGGTCGCGTGCTAGGCGCGGTCAGTTGGCCGGGGTAAGACTTCTATTTTTGGAACACTTTTAGCACGACGTCTCCTCTGCTAAATAGTGGGAGATTGATAGTGGGAGAATAATGTTTAATAAGCAGAGCTTGCCTAATGACGATCTGAAAATGACTATGACTTCCCTAATGACTATGTGATCTGAAAAGGATCCTTGCATTATCAAATAGAATTTTCCTGAAGGTGATCGCTAAGAAGCACACAAACAGCTCGAACTCCACACTGTAAAATTACTATGTAGCATCCACTCATATTTATTATATACTTGCTTTTAAGCGAGAATATAATAAATATCATCAGTCTTATTGACAATATTTTTATCATTTTGTTTTCTTTACATGTTTTCCCTAGTAGGTTATTCTAACTTTATCCTGTCAGTTGACGCGACTCAAGAAGTGGTCACCCTGATGCAGGTTCGATTCTTGTCAGAGGCTGAATTGTTCTTTAGTAGGACTTCTTAATTAGGTCGCTTATTATTACTGTTTAATGAAATACAAAAGCAGGGGTAACAACTCGGACACATGTACTGCCTAATGATGGTCACGACACCGGAAACCCGTGTAGCAAAAATATGGCAAAAAATTTGTTATAATAAGAAATAATGTCGGATAAAATATCATTGCAAATAATTTCTGTTGTTTACGTTTTAGAATAATTGACGTTTACCGGTTTGGGTTTTCGAGAGTCTTTAATAAAAAAAAAAGTAACCTTCAGCAAGGTTTGAACGTACGCCTCTTATATAGAGAGAAAACCGCAGTATAGCACGGCGTACTTTTAGACAGTTCAGTAACGAAGACTTCACGGCGAAAGCAAACGTCAATTACCCTGATGAAGTGGAAGGTGGAAGTTGGTTGGAGTAAAGAAACAAATTAGACACTAGTTTGGAGAAATGACCAAAGATTTATTTTCATTTACAATATATGAAAATGTCTCTGGTAAGTCGCATAGTGTAGTTTTCGAACGTACGGTGTACGAGATGTAAAATGATAGCTTGAAAAGGGGTATGCTTAACCCGGCGGACTGCTTCTTGTCTATTGGTTTAGGCGTGTCGCATTAATAGTTCAGTCCGTTCTCTTTCTGTGTTCACAGAAGGTCGTTTCCACGGCCTAATGGTCGGAATAGCTATCAGCCGTGCTCCGGCTAGCCTCTATGGTTAGCGTGCGTGTGTGAAGCCTCGCTCTCTGCTCTTTGCTTTCTCTCCTCTGTGCATCTTGTCTGAAACGCGCGGACGTAGTTGTAGATATCTGTGGCAAGCGAGAGTCGCATCGATAAAGGCCAGAACTCTGGCCTATTTGTGTTTGTTTTAAAATTTGTTTTGAGTAGAGCGCGGCGTGTGTGTGATTTAGCTAGACGAAAATTAGTGTGTTGTTAGATAATTTATATATATTTTTTGGTAAAATATGTCTGTTAAAATGAGATGTCAGTGTTATTTTTATTTTTGCGTAATTTAGACGACAATGTATCCATCGCAACATCTATCTATCTATCTATCTATCTATCTATCTATCTATCTATCTCAGTCTGTTCATTATCTATCTATCCATCTATCTAACTATCTATTGGTACGTGTCTAACTGTTGAACAAGGCCATCGAGAATGGAATTCACTAAATGTGTCATTTCATGAATCATGAAGCGACTCTCGTTTATTTTTTGCTTTGTTTGCTTTTATAGAATAATTGCAGGAATCGAACGCACATGTCACGGTTTGCGGAGCTCAGTTGTTAACAGTAGCTCACCGCCAACTTATATGAGAAGAAGGGTTAGACGATAAATATTGGAAGAATAGAAAGGAAGAAGATAAAAAAGAACGGGAAGAAAGAGGAGCAAGAAGAAAGAACGAAAGAAATAATAATATGTAATAATAATACGAAGAAAACGAAGTCGCTAAAAAGAGAATAACAATAAGAAGAAGAAAGGGAAAAATGTGGATGAAAAAGAGAATGAAATAAATATAAAGGAAGAAAAAGAATAAATAAAACAAAAAAGAACGAAAGAAAAAGGAGCAGATAAAAAGAAAGAAAATATAGTAACAATAAAGGAAGAAAAAAGAACAACAAAAACAACAAGGAAAGAACGAAGGAAGAAGAAGAAGTACATAAAACTAAAGAGAAGAAAAACAATAGAAAAAAGAAGAAGAAATAGAAAACGAAGAAGAAGAAGACGATGAAAAAAGAAGAAAAAAAGGAAGTAGAAGACGAAGAAGACGACGAACAAGAAGACGAAGTAGGAGAAGGCGAAGAAGACCACGATGACGATGGTGATGATGAAGAAGAAGAAGACGAACAAGAAAAAGACGAAGAGAAAGAAGGCGAATAATAATAATAATAATAATAATAATAAGAAGAAGAAGAAAAGACGGACAAGATGGAGACGAAGTAGAAGATGATGAAAAGGCGAAGAAAAAGGCGAGGAAGACGAAGGCGAAGAAGATGAAGAAAACAAAGAAAAAGACGACGAAGAAGAATGCAATAATTGGATATAAAAAGAAAGAAGGAAAAGAAAAAAAAAAAGAAAGAAGTGTAGATAAGAGAGGGAAGAAAATTTTTAATAAGGGAAGAGAAGATGAAAAAAATCTAACACACTTGAACATTCCATGTTTTTCACTCCCCTACTCAGCCCCACCCGGCTAACCGATTCGTATTTCCTTTCATTTTTGGAACATTATCAGGAAGGAAGATTAGATTGACGTCATCCGACAAACTTGAGTAATACAATAGAAAGAAGCTTCACCTTCAAAAATCCCTGACAATAGCTAAATGGTTCATCCTCTGAACCAATGAACACGAACTTTACGGTTCAAGTTTTTAAACCCGATCCATAATTTCGGTATTTTTTTTTATCTCTTGGCCCTTTTTTCTAATTGAACAGTTTACCAAAGTTAACAATAAAAAGAGACACAGGATTATTTCCAGAACTCCTTAAAGATTAGCTCATGCAAGAAGGCCAAAGAGCTCATCGTTCAAATTGTAAAAAAAAAAAAAAAAGAAGTTAATTATGGCCCGAATGACAAATATTAATCTCAGAACTTTAGATAACATCTCCAGTTCACACTTCTCCCCGGCCTCGTCCGATTCACACTCCTCCTCAGTCTTTTGAACAGGAGCAGAGGTCTATCCCTTGTTTCCTGTTTAGGATTGTCTTTCCGCTTCCTTCTAAAGTCTTTGTCATTCTCTTTCACGCCCATTAGCCCCTTGCATCTTAGTAACATTGTCGCCTTGCGTGGAGTGAAAAAAAAAAAAACAATTGTGAACTAATTAGCCGAAATGTTGTGTTGGAATAATTTATTTAAATAATTTATAAGATGATAATTATTATTGCCTCAATTGTTGGAGTAAAAGAGCTTCTCCCTTGGCATGACAGTATCATGAAGTAAATCTAGATTCAAAATAGTGCCTGCATAATTTCCCAAATTCCCAATTTCGTATATAAGACCAAGAGCTATTTTACGGGAAGCGGGAAAGTAAGAACGAAGACCATTTATTTGCTATAAAATATGCCCAGGATGATGACAGTACTGCAATATTTTACTACGGTGAACAATGTAATTAAAGGCGAAATATAAAATTGTACAACAGCTATGGGGCTGCTTCGACAGTCACCCTTTTCTGCCCTTGAGACACCGAGTGACGTCTATTTGTTTAGTAATGCTGTTTGTGCTAACCTAATAGCAGTGAATTACTTTTACGTCGGGTTTTCTCTTATACACGATATTTGAACGTGTCATGCCGGTTTTCGCTGAACAATTACCTCTCTCTAACTGCATCTTCCTAACTCCAACTAAATGATTCCTTCGAAGGCGTATTCCGGTTATATTAATTTCCGTCCGAGAAACAGACATGATTAATTAGCTTCTCAAAGAACCTCCGTTAAATAACTCAGGTGGCTGTTTATGAAGTGCTTTTCAATTTTGGTCTGGATTTTGAAGTTTTCAAAATTTACACGGAAATCAACGAAGACACGGCAAACAGGTTGCTGAAATAACGAACCCTAGAGCAGTTGTTTCCAAACTTGTTTGCATTGTCACTCTTTTGCGTACCAAAACATCAAAGCAAATGTATAGTCCACCTCTGATTGGATTTTTTTGGTGCTAGTATTGCATATCAAATTAGTAGCTTGGTATTTCCTATAATAATTAGTATATAAATCGGATACATTCGTAAAGTGAAGGTAAGGGACACTTCAAGTACAATGTGTGGGTAGGTGTGTCATACATGGTTCTCATTTTGGGAATCACTGCTCGAAAGCGACCGAAAATACTTTTTGGCAAACCCATTAATCATGTTATGTCAACTTCCTTGGAGTTTATGGAGTTGGGCTGGTTGTGTCAGTTATGCTGAATCTTACTAAATCTTTGTTTAGTTTAATTTGAGTTCAAACTCTTCGGAGGTCCAAAACAGAAAGAAAAGAAAGTAAGAGAACAAGAAGATAAAAAAGCAGAAGTTTCTACTAATTTAGAGAGATATACGATTATCTTTCCATAGTTATTTGTGAAAGTTTGTCACAAAATTAGAAATATTAACCCTGATTTTGAACCTTTTTTTTATGAGAATCCGAGATTTATATCATTTTCCAACCTCAAATCATACCACTGAAAGACAGTCGAAAAGAAATCCAACCACGCCTTGTGAATCGTCAACTTCTTTCGACAGTCGAATGAAGCGAAGTGAGTAATTTATTGATAATAAATATAATTGTTTTTTATGAGCCCAACGGAATTGTAATTAGAATTTATTATCTTGCCTAATTGTGTGGCGCGCAAAGAAAAAATTTGTGCAATGTTGTTTTGTAAATTTTTTTTTTGTTTGCTATTATTTTTCATGTCATTTAATAATTTTTTTTTTTTTTTCATATTTCACACCGGAGTCACGTGATTTTTTGTTTGCACTATTCATAATATCCGGGACAAGATATTTGACGTTCTCCCTACCCTCACCCAAAATCTTTTAATATTTTTATTTTGCAAAATGCTTAAAAATTTATTATGACCATACCTAGTATTTACTTATCGATTTTTGAATAATGTATTTTAATCTGATTTTAAAATTGTTTGAATTGATTTCATTTCAAGACAACAAAGTTTATTTACAATACGAGAGAACAAGAAAAATACGATAACAAATGCATAAAAAATGATAAGTTTTCTTATATCGTTTCACAAAACTTTGCGTAGTAAATCTTCACGTCTGTACGTCAAGTCATTGAAAGACAAACGTTTTGCGATCGGCTTTATTCAAGTACAAAAGAGAGAGAAACATGGAGAGGGGGAAATGAGAGACATAAGCGGGCGAGAATCACGTTCTTTAACGTTGAGTAGGGAGCATTTATTAAACGGTAATACAAAGGAGAATGCATTAAACAATAATGTAACATGTCCCCTTTTGTAAATAATCAATTTTAAAGATAGGAAATATATCTTTCGAATTTCAATTTGCTTAACTATTGATCGCTTACGTTTCATTTTGTTGGAAAATATCACGTTAAAAAAATAAACACAAATAGTAAATAAAAGAAAGAAATGAGGCCCACTAGAGTGAAAGAGAATGAGAATATTTCAGAAGGAACCGGAAACTCAATCCTAAGGGGAAACAATGGATAAAACTCTACTCCTATTGAAAGGGACAATATATATATATATATATATATATATATATATATATATATATATAACACATTGAAGTCAACACTTAGAGGCAACAGGCTGTTTCATGCTGACGACCTGACGATTGCGTCTAGCATGAAACAGCCTGCCGCCCTAAGTGTTGCCTTCAGTGTTCACTTTTATATTTATACACGCCTGTCTCTGACATTGAGCACTTTATCCCATAAATATAGCACAACTTAAGAGTATATTTCTTTATATATATATATGTACAAACAAAGATGTGTGTGTTTCAAATGAATGTGAAAACCTAATGGTCCAAAGTATGCGTAGTGTGTGAATATGCGTACGTGTGTGTGTTTGTGTATGTTCATGCGTTTCCCAAAGGGAACGTGTTCTCCGCGAGAGATTTACATGTTGATGTGTAAGCGAAAAAGATGGGAACAGAGTGATAAAGAATTATCGCAGAGTATTTATAGTCCTGAGAGTGTCCTCCAGGAGCAGTTTCGAAAATCAGAAGGAGGTAACCCGACACACACATCATAGCGACTAACCGTATCGGGAAAATTGTTCCAAAATAATTTTTCGAAAATAATTATTTAAAAAACATTTATTCGTATTGTAAATTTTTTGAATGGAAATTAATCGAAAGGATATAATATACTAAATGATGATAATCCGAAATATTACCTATGTTTGAAGTACGTTATGGTCTTGCTTTGAGAAAGTCAATGCTGATTTACCTAGAACTAATAACGATGGTATAGGGCTTTATTGCGGTAAGTGTCATCCCATCATCCTAGAATATGGAAGTTCTTAGACGCTCTTTAAAGAGAACAGAACTTACAAGAAATTCATATTGCAAAAGTAAGAGCAGGTTGCAGAAAATAGAAAATAAAAAAATAAATAAAAAATACCGCGACGTAAATGGAAAACTTAAAAAATTAGTGACATCATTTAACGAGTACTCTTTGATACTTGACTATATGCGCGCAATAACTTAAGGTTATGATAATTTCTTATTAAATTGTTTTATTAACGGTATTTGTATTTCGAATAATTATCATTTGTGTATTTCTCTTTTAATTTTTATATTTTTATTGTAAAAAAATTGTAAATTTTGCATTTCGAATAATTATTATTTGATACAATTGTCCTTTCGATTAATTTCCATTCAAACAATTTACAATTAAAATAATTGATTTTGAACATTGTCCAAATTATGGCGACTACCATAACCAAGCCAGGACAAATTGTTTTAATTCCTGATTTATTTATACTTTTATTATGCTGGCAATCTCTCACGTCGTATGACGTTCACTATTGTTAAATAATTTTTTGAATCGTTCACTACTAGTATCAACTGGTTTATCCGACAGTGCAGTATCATTTAATATTGATAATATTTTTTAAAACTGCATACTGATAGGATAGTTGTCATCAAAAAATCAAAACTAATCTGTTTTTCTTCTTAAAGAAAGTAACTTAAAACTAAACACTTCTAACTTCGGCATATTAAGCTATCGAGCGTAGTACGTATTTCAATTTTGAAATTTTAATTGGCAGTTATTTTTGTGGAGTATAAGTATGAATCTAGTAATAATTTAATAGATTTGTCAGAACATCTGAACCTGATGAGCAGTATTACGCGAAACTCTGGAGTTGGTCAAATGAGATAAGACCATTCAACATTTATCGATTTAATATATATATATATATATATATATATATATATATATATACTATCCGAATTACCTGCACCTTCCTGCGTGTTACACATTTTCTTTGTAAGAAAATGATGATTGATTTTAAATTATTGTTATAGTTTGTGGAGAAAAATGATGCATTTCAATATTACTCAATGATCTTGTCGATGTGACCCCCATCTTCTGGCTTTTTCCTTCTATATTTTGGATATGAATCATTCCATTGTTCAAATTTAAATTTAATTTAAATCAAAGGCAAAAAAAAAAAAAAAAAATCAGTGGGGGGTTGTGCACACCGGGAAACCCCTTTGATCAAAAAATGAAATATACTTATTCAAGTGCCATAGGAGTCATCTCCCTGTTCAAATTTAAATTTGATTTATATCAAAGGGAAAAAAATTTCAGTGCGAAGGGTCGGGGGAAGATGTGATTATCGGGGACCCCCTTTGATCAAAATGAAATATATTTATCCAAGTACCCTGGGTAATGTAGTTTCTCATTATATATGGTTATTGGGGGGGGGTCTATCTTCAAAACCCTAGGAGGACTTCGATGATTTGATGAGCAGATTTCAACATTGATATGACAGTTGAATTGTCGTAACAAATATGTATTGCTAGGCAGTACCCACTGATTGGCAATTTCTTCCTCAACTTGACGTCCATCTTGTCTTGTCTCATTTTAATCTTGCCAATATGACCTCCATCTTCTGGCTTTCTCTTTCTATATTTTAGATAGGAGCCATTCCCTTGTTCAAATTTAAATTTAATTTAAATCAAAGAGAAAAAATTTTCAGCCGAGGGGAGGGGGTTGTGTCCTCGGGGACCCATTTTGATCAAAAGGAAACATACTTATCCAAGTACTCTAGGAGTCATTCCGTTCTTCAAATTTAAATTTAATTTATATCAAAGGCAAAAATAATTTTCAGTGGCGATTTTTGACCACCGGGTATCTCTTTTGATCAAAATGAAATGTACTTATACAAGTACCCTGGGTAGTGTAGATTCAGAATGTATATGGTTAGGGGGGTCTAGCTTCAAAACCCTAGGAAGACTTCTGATAACAAACAGGCAGACAGGGGCTACAACTTTATATATATATATATATATATATATATATATATATGGATAGATAGATATGGGTATGAGAAAAATATACATATACGCACACACACACATATATATATATTCCGTTGTTATAAATACAGTGCTCAATACGGAGCTATTAAGTATATATTAATGATTACACATAATATCCAATGTCGATAGCACGACTCGGAGTTTCATGCAAACTTGCAATCTTCAGGTGCTGGATACAGACTATATATATATATATATATATATATATATATATATATATATATATATATATATATATATATATATATATATATATATATATATATATATATATATATATATATATATATATATATATATAGAGAGAGAGAGAGAGAGAGAGATTCTTATACTTGGAGAATGCTAATTTTTTTTCGGCTTAACCGGCTTCCTAAAATCTATCCAAATAGTCAAGTATCAGAATTTCGTGAGGAAGTGGGTTCTTGGTCGGTTTGCGAATGTTTCATCCCCAAGTAATATATAACATTTTCCTCCGTTCATCAAAATATGTTACTAGGAATTTACTAAACATAGTGCCAACATACAAGCACGATGCCCTTAATAAATATCGAACTCAGTACACTTACGAAATAGCATACACGACTATCTGGCTTCCTACTGACAAACCTTATAACCAAACAAGACAAGGGGTTTCATTTGGTATCCATGTTGTGGGTGGGTGTTGTGTCCATTTACCTTTCGCCATATAAGCACTTGTTCGTACCTGTGTTAATTCTTCTGCTAGGAAAGGTATTGGTTTTCGTCTTTATTTATTTAGCAGCTTTACATTCCTCTATCCCCAAAGAGGCTTTTTTTTATTTTGTGTGCTGCAGGTAAAAATAGAATCAGATAAAACGGTTTTCCGAATGTCAGTGATGGTTGTTGCCTTTCTTAAATGTCAGACAACGCCAAGTTCGAGAATTTTAAATAAAAACGGATCGGTAGGGAAAGAAAAAAAAAGGCCGCCTTATCTGCAATTGGGCGTACCGTAGTACTGTGATTTGCAAATTCGGCTCGCTAGCCATTTTCCTATATGGTCGTATTGCTGTAGACCAGTGATTTGCAAGTAACGTATTTTTCGGAATATAAGACGCGCCAGTGTATAAGACGCATCCTTATTTTGAAGACGTTTTCTTTTTAAAGAAAAGGAAAGGTTACCGTTGTATTTCCAAGGTTTTTATTGAACAAAAATTCAATTTGATATGTTAAAATTAGTATCTATTGGTTTAAATGTATATTGGTTTTTATATGGTGTATGAATTGGTTTATATATAATATATATATATTTAATTATACATTGGTTTATAATGAAATGGATTAAGTTCGACAATTATTTAATATATTTCTTATTTATACATTATTTTATAGATATAATTTATTTAAGTAAATGCTCTGCTTTTCTTCTTTAATTAAACAGTATTAATTACATTTACCGGCATGAACTCTCGAGAAATTTCGTAGAAAATATGCTCTCTCTGACAGGAATCGAACCTGTAACCTTTATGGGAACTGTCATTTGATCTGACATGCTGTTAACCATTCAGCCACAGAGAAGCGTCTGGTTAATAAAGTCAGAATTCTACGAAATTTCTCAATCATTCAAACCGGTAAATGTAATTAATACTGTTCAATTAAAAAACAACATTTACTTAAATAAATTATATCTATGAAAAATAACGTATAAACAGAATATTAAATATTGATTTATTTATTCGTTTAAATACTTACAAAACTTTAATTGCTTTCATTATTGCTTGGAAGGGAATCAGACATTTTATCATTGGATCCAATATTATGATAAGAAAGAATGTCATTGTCGGTCCTATCTATTACCTTACAGGTACACTATTCCATAATCACCATATCACTCCCAACCCCCAACAAGTTTGTTACCCCCATAGATTAAAAATACAGGTTTCAGTTCGAAATTCCTTGAAGGTTACCCGGGTGAATGTCTTAATAAGTGTGATAATAACAACTAAGATAAGGATTATAACGCGGGTACAGTGTAACCCGGATATAAGAGAAACCCGGATATAAGAGACTTCTTCTCCGGTCCCGACAACTCTCTTATATCCGGGTTACACTGTATATATAATCAAATAAGTCCTCTGTATAATAAAGAAATAAATAAATTCTTTTACCTGGTAGAACCTCTAGTATTCAAACTAGAAAGCTGCTTCTCTAACCCTGAAGATATTCCTTCAAATGCGAATAAAGACCGAGTTATTTTGGAGATGTGAAAAGCCAGAGAGGTACAGTAACGTTCATTCAATTAAGTCAGCAAAGAATTTCATCTTTCGTCATTCTGTTTCTGTTGTTAAACACTCTTGAACGAAATTGGAATTTTCCCCATGAAGATGATGAGTTTGGCAAATGACAGACACTTGAAGAACATGCATAAAGAATGAAGCAAAATAAAAGTTGTTCGAACAATTTTCTGCAGCTTTTTTTTTTATTTGCTGGAACAGCGTGTCTTCGTGAAGAACTTGTAAGGCTTTCCGTTTCGAACAAGCAAAACCCTCGAAAGACGCGGCTGTCATCAGTAATCATAATATCCAGAAGTGCTCATTCACAAGACTCAAGTTCAGTACAATTCATTGGATTTGATGACAGCATGCAGAAGGAATTTTAAGGAACAATACAGATCCAATCACAGAACGTTTAATGAAATTATAAACGCCACAAACGCTGATCGTCTGTCTCCGAACTGCAATGGCTGAGGCGTCGTTTTCAACACTTCCTTAGTAATGGGTGGCAGCTGAATAGAAATGTTAATAATTATAATACAAATCAATAACACTAATGAAAATAAGTGAAAATTACTAGAATTTAACATTTAGCGAGCAGAAGAGAACTAGAGTAACAATAGTCAATAAATTAACACAAAAAATTTCCCAATATTTACTTCGATTAATTGTGTTACTTAGAACGATTGCTTCGCTTCTTATGTAAATGTAAACAAAGCTGGCAATAATATAAGGGACAAAAAACTATAAAAAGACAATCTTGATTATTTATGGCTAATTTATTTAAATAATGCACTGACAATTGCTTGCGTTATGTGGCAATTGTAAGGAAAAAATGAGGCGCTAAAATAAGTAAACAAATAATTGTTTTAAGTAAAATGATCCGCTAAAATAAGTAAAGAAATAACTGTTTTAAGTAAAATGATCTGCTAATATAGGTAACAAAATAATTGCTTTAAGTAAAATGATGTGCTAAAATAACCAAAAAATTAAATCATCCTCTAAAACACGTAACGAAATAAGTTTTAAAATGATCCGCTAAAATAAGTAACTAAATAACTGTTTTAAGTAAAATGATCCGCTAAAATAAGTAACTAAATAACTGTTTTAAGTAAAATGATCGGCTAAAATAAGTAACTAAATAACTGTTTTAAGTAAAATGATCCGCTAAAATAAGTAACTAAATGTTTTAAGTAAAATGATCCGCTAAAATAAGTAACTAAATAACTGTTTTAAGTAAAATGATCCGCTAAAATAAGTAACCAAATAACAAAAATAATCCGCTAAAATAAGTAAAAAATAACTGTTTTAATCAAAATAAGTAAGCACATAAATGTTTTAAGTAAAAATAATCAGCTAAGTAATCAAATAATTGTTTTAAGTAAAATGAGCCGCTAAATTAAGTAACCAAATAACTGATTTAAGTAAAATGATGCGCTAGAATAAGTAACCAAATAATTAAGTGAGCCGCAAAAATACGTAACAAAATAAGTTTTAAGTAAGATGATCTGCTAAAATAAGTAACCAACTAAATGTTTTAAGGAAAATGATCCGCTAAAATAACTAACGAAATAACAGTCTTATGATCCTCTAAAATAAGGAAATAACTGTTTTAAGTAAAACAATGCGCTAAAATAAGTAACTAAATACATAAAATGTTCCGCTAAAATAAGTAACCAAATAATTATTTTAAGTAAAAATAATCAGGTAAAATAAGTAATCAAATAATTGTTTTAAGTAAAACGATCCGCCACAAAAAGCAAGCAAATAATTGTTTTAAAATGATCCGCTAAAATGAGTAAACAAATAACTGTTTTAAGTAAAATGATGCACTAAAATAAGTAACCAAATAATTGTTTTAAGTAAAAATAGCTAAAATGAGGATTCAAATAATTGTTTTAAGTAAAATGAACTGTTAAAATGTGTCGCCATATAACTGATTTAAGTAAATAATCAGCTAAAATAAGTAATCAAATAATTGTTTTAAGTAAAATGAACCACAAAATTAAGTTACTAAATAATTGATTTAAAATGATCCGCTAAAATAAGTAACCAAATAATTATTTTAAGTAAAAATAATCAGCTAAAATAAGTAATCAAATAATTTTTTTAAGTAAAATAAACCACTAAATTAAGTAACCAAGTTATTGATTTAAAATGATCCACTAAAATAAGTAACCAAATAATTGTTTTAAGTAAAATGATGCGCTAAAATAACTGTTTTAGGTTAAATGATGCACTAAAAGAAGTAACCAAATAATCGTTTTAAAATGATCCGCTAAAAAAGTAACCCAGTAACTGTTTTAAGTAAAATGATCTACTAAAATAAGTAACCAAATAACTGTTTTAAGTAAAATAATGCTCTAAAATAAGTAACTAAATAACTTTTATGATCCGCTAAAATACGTAACGAAATAACAGTTTTAAGTAAAATGATCCGCTAACATAAGTACCCAAATAACTGTTTTAAGTAAAAATGTTCCGCAAAAATAAGTAACCAAATAATTGTTCTCTGAGTATATGTACCATGGATTAAAAGTTAAATTGACTTATCTTTTGATCGACTTCAAAGTTTCGGAGATACACCGCTCATCAGGATGAGAGGATCAGATATATCTTTGGACTTTGAAATCGATAGAAAGTTAAGTAGATTGAACTTTTATTAATTTATTGATTGATGATAATAATATTCAGAATAAATGTAATAAAGTTTTAATCCTAAAACGTCAGTCTGTATTCAGCATCTATCTTTGAATTGCATTGAAGGATTGTGCTGCGCCAATCTATTAGGGAAATCTGCATTCAAAATCTAAGTTTGTGATCTGACACCGAGCACCAACCACTGCATTTATTTCCGGAGGTTAACTTTGTGTATAATTGGGCTACACTTGTGAAGTCCCTTAATGAAGATCGATCTTATTTGATAATGGTCTGCTAACCGTTGCTCTGCAGCGACTCGATCTCGATGTATTGAGTTGGACAAAGATTCATGTTATGGCATTAGAAGCGTTTAGTTTTAAGAACTTCATTAAAAAACATCGCTTTTCAATGTTTGCTTTTTGCTATCATAGCGTGTATTTGAGAAGAACATTTGTTAAAATTGGCGCATTTTTATTGAATCTAAAATTAAGGATGAAAGCAGATTATATTTTTTTTTATTTTAGGGATGATAAAAATTTGGCTCAAATATAAAAAAAGATTATGCGATGTATTTCGTGGTAAATAAAAACCGTTTATCTTCAAATATTCGAACTTTATAAATTAATATTAAAAGCCTGAAAAGAAACTTGCTTCAAACTTATTTTTTTTTCACAATAATGTTCAACTTTTATAAGGCCTAAGAACCACTGGAGGTAGAAGATAACAGAATAAGAAGTACAGTTTATTCAGATGTGTAGAGGAACAGGTTAAAATCTCCCTGCTGTCACCAACACGTCTTTCCTTTTGTTCGTCACTGTGCACCCAGGGAACAAACTTTGCGCACATTTTACACATGTTCAGATCTTCATGAATAATTCTGTCTACAGTTTCCACACCAAATCCAAACTGTATGCTTATTGTCTTTATAGATATACGGCGGACTTCATCCTGAAAATTACGAATTTTATCAAACATCTTTGATGATCTGACGTCCTTCTTTATCCGACATTTCTCATCGTCTCTCACCTTCTCTCTAACGTACCTGAAACCTTTGTACCAGCAAAAAAACATATGCTCACCTCATACAAGTTAATCCATAGGCGGTCTGGAACATTCTGTGAAGTTTTTTTTCCCAGTTTAACACAAAATTTCATCGCATAGTGAACTTCCAAATTGTCTTCACGTTCTGACTGCATTCTGCAATCTAGTCAGCTTTGGCAAGCAGTGTATAGGAAGTGGGTGTTCAAAGAGCTGTTGCAACCGTCTCTTTCAATTTGGTATGACAGAAGTTGTCAGGTCACATTATTAGATGTACTCGAATGATAAATTAAAATTACAATAATCTTGAACAGATACAACTGCCTCTGCTAAAAACTTCCGCCCCTCATAGGTTGACAAACATGCTTTTCTGTTTTATTATTTTTTTAATTTATTTTTTCCTGTACAAGTTCAGGTATCTATCTATCTATCTATCTATCTATCTATCTATCTATCTATCTATCTATCTAAGTCTGTTCATTTCTATCTATCTATCTATCTATCTATCTATCTATCTATCTATCTATCTATCTATCTATCACAGGATATTCATATCTATCTATCTATCTATCTATCTATCTATCTATCTATCTATCTATCTATCTATCTAAGTCTGTTCATTTCTATCTAAGTCTGTTCATTTCTATCTATCTATCTATCTATCTATCACAGGATATTCATATCTATCTATCTATCTATCTATCTATCTATCTATCTATCTATCTATCTATCTATCTATCAGGATATTCATATCTATCTATCTATCTATCTATCTATCTATCTATCTAAGTCTCTTCATTTCTATCTAAGTCTGTTCATTTCTATCTAAGTCTATCTATCTATCTATCTATCTATCTATCTATCTATCTATCTATCTATCACAGGATATTCATATCTATCTATCTATCTATCTATCTATCTATCTATCTTTTAAAAATTTACAGATAAATAACAGACACTAAATTTAGTCAAACACATTCGTTTACTCCTGCGAGCCTAACATTAACTTTACTGCCACCTCTTTCCGCATGAACACAAATTTTACGATTGCTTAAAATAGGCAACATCTTTGGAGAGCTTACTGCTCTGTATCATATTCGCTGGTTTTTGTATTAAACATTTAATCTTTCACTCGGCTACTTACTACGATATACAAAACCAACAGAAATATAGGATTGTACATGTATATCGTTTGTATTGAGAAGACTTGCTACACTTGATCTCCACTAAAAATTTTATCATTTTCCCCACAAGCAAGGTGATAATGAACGCAAGGGTTTACTGGGAATGGAAGAGAATGAGAAGACTTTAGGGAGGAGAAAGAACAATAAAAGAACAGGATTCAGAAAGACAATATAATCGTCCCATTTATTCAATATAATCGTCCCATTTATTCAATATAATCGTCCCATTTATTCAATATAATCGCCCCACTTATTCAATATAATCGTCCCATTTATTCAATATAATCGTCCCATTTATTCAATATAATCACCCCACTTATTCAATATAATCGTCTTATTTATTCAACATAATCGTCCCATTTATTCAATATAATCACCCCATTTATTCAATATAATCGCCCCACTTATTCAATATAATCGTCCCATTTATTAAATTAAAATATTGAGAAGAGATTATTATGAAGACACCAACAGATATTGATAAAGGAAAAATAATTCTTTTCTTATTTTTCGCCGTAAATATTTTTCTGGTTTGAAAAATTTGTGTTAATTTTTCATAAACACTAAAAATCCGGACAATATGAAGTGGCATTTCTCAACCTTTTTCGATATTTTCTTTTTTTTTTTTTTTAATTTAAGGCAAATTTGTAGAATGACTTAAACTTTGGGTGCACTTTAATGGCGATTGACGTTGCACTTCAAAGTTAGAAGATGGCTGGTGGCGGGGAAGCAAGAAACCAGAAGTGGGTTACACAGGCGAGAAGTGCGAGAAAGGAAAACATTAATATCTAGCAAGTGTTTTAACAGGGGATGGAGATCTGAGAAGTACGAGAAAAGTAACTATTAGACTAGAACGGCCGGTTCCATCTTTTGCTATTTCAACCGTAAAATGATGAGACGTAGTTGTAAATCTAGTAGTACGCTTAAATTGATGCGGTCGAGATTGTAAGGATGAGCGTTTGGTAGAACAATTGCCATAGAAATATTTATAGAAAAGATCGAAGGAAGCGCGTCATGGTGATGGAAAATGACTGAAGTCGAGATGCCAGGTCAGGATTAATTACGTTGCAGACCCTTACTTGGATTTTTTTTTCGAAAATCTCGAGATACACGACAGGAACACTAGAATAGATATGGCAGCAATATTCAAGCAACGGACGGATGGAAAATTTATAAATGTGCAAGTTGGATCCTGACGAGAAAAAACACAGTGAACCAAGCTTGATAACAATTAACGTAGCAACTTATTCAATATAATCGTCCCATTTATTCAATATAATCGACCCATTTATTCAATATAATCACCCCACTTATTCAATATAATCGTCCCATTTATTCAATATAATCGTCCCATTTATTCAATATAATCGTCCCGTTTATTCAATATAATCGCCGCGCTTATTCAATATAATCGCCCCACTTATTCAATATAATCGCCGCGCTTTTTCAATATAATCGCCCCACTTATTCAATATAATTGTCCCATTTATTAAATTAAAATATCGAGAAGAGATTATTATGAAGACACCAACAGATATTGATAAAGGAAATTAAAAAATAATTCTTTTCTTATTTTTCGCCGTAAATATTTTTCTTGTTTGAAAAATTTGTGTTAATTTTTCATAAACACTAAAAATCCGGACAATATGAAGTGGCATTTCTCAACCTTTTTCGATATTTTCTTTTTTTTTTTTTTTTAATTTAAGGCAAATTTGTAGAATAACTTAAACTTTGGGTGCACTTTAAATTTTAATAAGGAAAAATAAGGAAAATATTAAATTTTGGTTAAACTTTCCCAAATAAGATTAGCGGCATAGTTTTCATTTAAAGGGATTTATGAAGAATCTGCTATTTTCTTTTTTTTTTTTTTAGAGAAGTCGATTTAAATTCCTTGAGGAAGGCAAAAGGGAAAGGATTATCTACTCCTTAACAATTAAGGAATTTAGTATACTGCTTAAAATTTCAAATTGGAAAAACTTGACTTAGGCATGGAAGCAGTGTCTGTAACTTTTATTAAAATAGATATTTTAAGTATAAAATTAATTAATAAATTATTCTTCTGTGAACTTGGGGCGCACCTTACTACCTTTCAGAGTGCACTGGTTGAGAAATACTACTCTAAAGAAATGATCAATAGGGCGGACCGATTTTGGAACCGTGGCATGGCGCTCATTTTGAAAGTTGGAGTTTGACATGATAAATAATATTTTGCTTCTCAATCTGGTTGTGTTGTGTGAAATATTGACAGAACTTTTGTTGACATATTAGATGATATTTAATTTTGTCTTCTATATATATTACTACTCTACAGGTTAATGGTGCACTATTTATCGTCTCCTTTTAGTTCGTGTCGGCTTTTGCATCTTAATTTTCCCAGATCCTAAACCTTTTTCTTTCTCTGATTATTTTGTTTGTAGTTCATATTGAAAACTGAAATAAAATGAAGGGAAATTGATACAAGTGGTAATAAAATAAGTACATCCCATCTCCCCTCTCGCTTGTAACCATCCACTATATAAACGTTTTCAGCGCTAAAGCTGAATTAGTCAAATAAAGCTTCATATGCTGCTACTTAGAATTGTTGCTATACTACAATTCGGAAAACATTACACACCCACTTCGATTTTCCCAGTCAATTTTCCTCGCCATATGTGAATTCCTTTAATCAGGGTTTTAATAATGTATCAACTTAAAGATTTTATCAACTGAAACAAACTTTTTTTTTTTTTTTTTAGTCAAAGTTCTCTGGCCGTATAAAATGTGTGGTGTTTTAAATATTTTTAAATAAATGAATAAATATTTAACTTCTCAGCACATTACCAGAATCAATAGATTCAGTTAATTTTGTTTTAAATATATTCAATTGAAAAATGTCATGAAAATCAGGGACAAATACTGACAAAAATACGTATATATTAAATAATTCACAAAGGGCTGACATGTCGTAAAACCGACCAACCAACCGACCATAAGGAAGCAGTTTTTATATTTTAACATTATTTTGATTTGCAATCATAATCTAATGATTTTTTAAACATATATATTTAATACTGGGCTATTCATGGGTCTCTAGTTTATCAAGCAGGTTTTTAAAAATATTTTAATTTAATCATTTTAAACAAATATATCGTTCATTTTTGTTCATCAAGGGACAAGTTTGTCAGAAAGATGTTAGCTTACCATCATTTTTACTTTAACATTATTTTATTTTGTAATCGTAATTTAATATTTTGTAATCATTTTTTCATTACTGTTGCTTCAGATCAGCCAATTTCTTCCACTATTATTTACCTTTCAAATATATGAGCAACAATAATAAAAAAAAATGTTTTCATATTTTTAGTGATAATTTTACACTTTTATTTTTTTCTTACTGTTTACTCCGACATCCAGTGTAAAATATACATGTGTTTAAGCGTGTAGTTTTCCATGGGCGTACCTTTGATGACCGATTCTTGTCGTGGTGAAGGGGCCTGCATGGTGCAAGTGATGCCGTCGGGAGTTCCAAACTCCTGGTAGGGCCACTCTTGACAGTAAGGTCGAAGACCGGTACCCAGATTAAGCGCGATCAACGGTGGGACAAGCGGGTAATGATTATAACAGATCTCAACAGTAAAACCAGTGGATAAAGAGGGCGACGCATGACGGACATGCTATAGAAGGCGCCACACGAATATATAACCGAGTCAGCGGCAGTCCGTTGTAGTCTCCTAATTGAAATCTGCAGGTCTCATTCTATATGTGCCTCAGAGGGAGGTCGCGAAATCAAGTATGTGGGTCACTTCCTGGCATGTTGAGGGCCACCTTAAACAAATTCACGCCATCGGCACTTTCTTCTAGTCTGATATTCTTTCACCTACAACCAACTCCCACAAAGGCAAAACAACGATAGGGAATGGATGACGGGAGCTGATTTTGGTGAAACTGGAAGCATTTAGTTCTGGAACTGTACGTTTGGCGGTGAATTTAGTCATCAACACCATCATCATAATGGAAGCGCTCATCAAAGAAGAAATTAAATTCTTGCATCCGAGATAAATACAGCAATTTCATTCTGGGTTGATCATACATAGATATCTACGATTTTAATGCACGTGACACGTGAATGACCAATGAGAATCAACACAAACATATTTGAAAATACCAGGGTTTTCTGCCTCTGTCTGTTTTCTCTCAATCTCTGACGAATCTTTAATAAAATGAAACATGTTAGATTGATATACGTTTCTTATTTGTTCTTTATATATATATATATATATATATATATATATATATATATATATATATATATATATCAAACGTAATTTTAATGGATAACCGTATTTGAATAGACACTCTGTTTTTTAAACAGGGTTTATTTCGTCTGTCGCTCTGCGCAATGGAGAAAACTTAATAAAGAAAATGTATTCTTCTGTAGCATTCGAACCTCGGCCCCGACTTTACAGGAGAAACGACGGTCTAATCCGGTCTGTTTTAACAGCTTGGCTACGGAGAGCTTCAAAGGCTAACATAGTTCTGTTTTACCTTCATACACATTCACACGTCCATATTTACTTAGTTTCGTATCCAAAACAAAAAGAAAGCAATTTCTAAGGAATTAATTCATTTTACGCTTTAATTCGACATATTTTTTTATTGTGACGGCACTTGGTCCAGGGTCGAATCCTTTGGTCACGGCGTTAACGGTGACGTCGCTCCTACGGGTCGCCCTTGCCCCCAAGTGTGACGTTCCAACCCCTTGGTTAGATGATTACCAGCCTCGCCTTTCCCAACTCGCTTCCAACACCTGGTTACCAGGGGGTAACTGTACTGATCTCCGGTCTGCCTACCCACGTTGTGATTAGATCTTAGACAGCCGGGATCAAACAGGGATTGGGGCCGTATGCAAGCTGAGTTCGACGGGGGTGGCAAAACACAAGTAAAAGAAAAAAACTCACGAGACCAAAAATTACTGATAAAAAAGGGTAACAACCTTTTATATCTAATGTTCGTTACATAAAATTATTCTTACTTCCTGACCCGCTTTGTGGACTATGGCACCAAGCTTCTATCATACAACTTAAAGACTTCGAGTTGCCTACTCTCTAGAATTTTGTGTGTCGGAGTGTGGTTTAGTTTTGACACTGGGCGCTAATCTCTACCAGTCGTTCACGGCTGATTCTTCTCTTCGGCTTGAGTTGGACGTATTTCTTCACTTCGATTTGGTTTGAGACGAAGTCCTGTTCTTGGGCTTGGTTTGATTTCAACTTCTTCTATGCATAACTGCAAGTAACTTCTTCTTCCGTCCTGCAACTCTTCTCTCTGCCGTCTGAGGTGATCTGAGCTCTCTGTCGTCCGGGGCTGAACTGAGCTCTCTGTTTGGCCTGCAACTTTACTCTCTGCCGTCTGAGGTGGACCCTTCTCGCTGCCGTCCGGGGCTGAACTGATTTCTGTCGACTGGGGTCCTGCTTTTATTGACGCCGCAACAAACTGGGGTGGGTCTGTCGGCGTCAGGGTTTTTCTCGATAATTCCAAAAGTCGCATTACTTCTGATTTCCCATTATCGCTCTTTATTTTCACCCCTACTTCCTCACAGTGCCTCTGGTGGGGAGGCGCATACCCATCTCCCCGTCTCTCGTATGTCAGGTGACCGTTTTCGACCAATGGGTCTTGATCGAGCGTCCTTTCTCCTCTTTCTCGCATATCACGTGACCGCTTTCGGCCAATGAGATTCTGGTTGGGCGTCTCCCGTACTTCGTGACGTCTCCAATCGGGCGTGGCTTATCCTGTCGTTGTCCTGGGAAAGAACACCTTGCTAAAAAAACAAAATCTAATTTGGCCTTTTTCGCACGTACGAAAAAAAAAATGACAATCTCGGCCTTTCTCACCTTCCTGGTCTCTGTCAAAACAGCCCGCCGCTAATTAGATGTGACTTCAGGAAGAATTTTCTCCGTCTTACTGGCGCTCTCTGTGAGCCAAGAACAATCGTTTTTCACCTCTTTGTTTTTGCTCAGACCTGATAGTCAAAAATCTTAATTATCTGAATTGAAAATGTCTTCACTTCATCATCGTGGGGGTTCCAATTTTTAACAGGTCAGAATCTGTATACAATTCCAGCGGTCACCTTCTCATCCCAAAAGACACCTTTCTCCGATTAATATTTCGTTTTCCATTGTTCTAAAAATCCCATTTCTCCAAATTGATAATGAGTCTTCTACACAAAAGTAGGCCAGATGCTTTGACCGACATTTTTATCAATCGTACATATATTCATACACTTTTACCAAGCCTGTTTTCTTTCTTTCTTTTAATTATCTTTAATTCTATTCTCCCAAATAACAATCTCCATTGTCACTTGAAATTCGGTCGGGCGCGTTGGCCTCTTGACACCTGTTTTCGCTAATGACCGACCTTTTGCATTACTCATTTTCTTTTTCTATTTTTCCTTCTTTTTTTCTTCCCTTAGGATCGCCTAATTACAATTAGAGAATTATTCTCGAAACTCAATTATTCTTCGTCTAAAAAACTAACAACTGGTTAATAAACCGAATAAAAAAAATTAAATCATATTTCTATGAATATTTCTTTTCTTTAGTTTTTTTCTAATAATGCAGGGTGCCACATTATATTATTTAAATATTATTTTAAGTGGATAATTGAGTAGACGTTCCGTTTTTTAAGTGTTTATTTCATCTATCGATCTCCCCACTCGAGAAATCTTAATAAATAAAATGTGCCTTCCGGCATTTCTTTATTAACTTTTCCACATGTGCTTTGTTTAAAAAACAGAGCGTCTATTCAAGTACGGTTATCTGCTAAAAATAACGTTTGATCTAATATAATAATAAGTTAATATCACTAGAAGAATCTTTTTGGATTATTTAAATAATTGGGCTTCAATATTATTCTTTAGACAGGCTTGAAGACTGTTGAATATCAGGACATTAAATCAAATTTTATTAACGGTACAGTGGAAGCGCACAGGAAAATATTGTGTGTTATGATATAGTCAAAATACTCGAGGCAGTTTATTGATAAGATATCTTTAGGTAAATCTAATATATCTTGTAATTCATCGTCTGAAGGTATTTTCAACAAATATAAAACATGTTTATCAGTTAGCATTGCAGACATTGGGGACACGTGAAAAAAAATTGAATATCGAGATGTCAATCCGATTTCAGTTGATAAAGAGACAAAGGAAAATAATTTAGTCCTTCCCAACCACCACCACCACTTCAATCTGTAGGTGAAGAGCAAAACTGATCAAAGATTCTTTACGTTAATGGGCAAGCACTTTCCGGTAAACAATGTACTCCATAAAATCTTTAATAACAATACTATAAAAATCAGTTATAATACTCTGCCTAATATATATAGATAATTAAGGGACGTAACCTGAAAGTGTTAGGGGAGGTAAACTCACGCCTAATGTAAACATGTTCAATTGCCGTTTAAAAGAAGAGCTGCCCCTTAAACGGTAAGTATTTGATTGAAAATGCACTTTACCAAGCCGAAGTCAATGCAGAAGTTCTCCCTACGATGCCTTATATTAGACGAGGGCGCATTCAAAAGGAGGTACAGTAACCATGAAACTTATCTTTCAAGTTGAGAGAATATTGCAATAGCACCACTCTGTCTGTTCTATGTTTGTAAAATGAAAAACGAAATGAAATCTCAACTAAATATAACACGGGGTATACCGATGAAGAGTAAGAGTTACACTGGGTAGAGGTAAATTTTTTAAATTGTCCCAGGAAGAGAAGTTGGCCATTTTGATGTTGGCATATTCGCGTTCTCTATTAAATAAGAGAACCGAACTTATGACGAAAAAGAAAAAAATTAATTTTAATGTTTAATTTCCCAGATGAGATTCACTTCTGGCGGAAAAAACAAACCAAAAAAAATCTCCATATTTAAGACCAACATCACGAGCTTAGAGTAAATACTGAACCCGGCCTGACGATCCTTCGATTCGAAGTTAAAACTTAATTAGCTCCAGTTTTATTTTATATGCTGCACTTTTGTTACAATTACACGCGCGTGCGCGCGAACACACACACACACACACACACACACACACACACACATATATATATATATATTAAAGCATTGTACTTCAGGGAAAAGTGCCCAAAATAATAAAATTTTGCAGATGTAGTAGAAACAGATTTTCTTTTTCTATGTGATATGTCCCTTCATGACGTGTGCAATCATGGCTTTCCACAACCTTTTTAGGTTTTAATAACGTTTATCTTTATTTACCATTCTTTACAACCCTGTTCTTGCATTCATTTATCATCAGGTTTGCTTCCCTCCTCCTCCTTTACCCTTTGCCTTCGATATATAATGAGAGTGCAAAATTCTCCAAGCTTTGTTCCTCATTATGTTTCCAAGAAATTTCATTTTTTTTTTTTTCTAAATATGTTTCCTTTTTGTTTTCATTTTCCTTCAGCCATTTTCATAACTTACGCTTTCCATCCATGGTTTCCTCAGCAACCTTTTATAGAACCCCATTTCTATTACCTTTCTGCTTTGAGGAAATAGTCCAGCATTCACTTCCATATAGGATGATAGATATTACATAGCAGTGCGCGTTTGGATTTCAGTGTCACGTTTTTCATCCTCTGTTAAAACACTCGCCAGATATTAAGAGTTTCTTTTCTCGCACTTCTCACCCGTGGAACTTTCTCTCGATTTCTTGTTTTCCTGCCATTTACAATCTTCAAAAATTTAAACGCAACCCCAGTCGCCATATTTCGGTCTTCCTGAAACCTGTTCTTTTATTGTTCTTTTTCCTCACTAAAGTCATCTCAATTCCTTTCACTCCAAGTAACCTCTTGCGTCTTAGTGGCATTATCGCCCTGCTTGGGGGGGGGGGAAATGATAAAAAGATTAAGCTTCTGTACTTGTTTGATTTTGACATCACCAAATCTTAGTTGGCGTCTTGGTTCTTTTCTCTTTTTGACATCCAGACATTTTGTAATCTTACAATTGATAATTAGTCCTTTCTTCTCGCTTTTCTTTACTATCCTGTCTAGGATGATAAATCCTGGTTACGAGTTATAAAAAGAGAGTTTTCAACCAATCACTGTTGGTTTCAGTAAATTCAAAACCCTTCGAATTTCAGTCACGTGATATTGAAGTCACAATCATGTCAACGCAAAAATGACAGCTCGTCTACAGAAATCTACGCCAAGCAACCTCTTAAAAGGAGGAAGTAAAGCGGCTGGAGATCAAATTACTCACGGACCATAGTAGCTTCTTTTACTATTATTAATTTTAACTACGACAAATTATCAACGCTTCTATAACAAAAATTAAAATGGATTGGACACGTCTCACGATCAGCGGAGCTCACCAAGACAATTTTGATGCAAGTTATGGTACAAAGAAGGAGAAAAAAAGGTAGGCAGAGATAAAAGGGAAGATAAAATTCTATAATGACCAAAGAAGATGGAAATGGGATGATTAGTTGTTTCCTTATAAAGAAACATTCGGCATTCATTGATCGAATCATTAGCAATACCGTTGAGGGAAGATGGAATGATACAACCTTATAATGTTAATAATAAAGTTGAGCTATGCCCTAAGAGCAGGGCCAGTGCAAGGATCTCGTCTCCCACGAATCTATAATACGGTCTCCCTCACTCTACGATATCTCAATTCCCACGAGGTAGTATTCATATAAAATATATGCAATAGAGGTGAACAATTCAACTAGAAAAATTGAAAATAAATACAATGTATCTAAAATTAGAGAGATATTATAATAGATCATTCCATCTTAAATAAATCAACAATGATTTGCGGCAATATTTATCATCCACTTGAAATTGTTCTTGTTAAAAAAGTCTAAGAATTTTAACTCTTTGAACATTATGGATAAAAATAGTGAATTTTATAGTGTTTTTAGACTTAGCATTGGTAAAACAAATTTACAAAAAGCAAATGCAGGTATGATAGCGAGGGTCACAAAGCACTGACCGGAACCGCCAATCGAGGGTCTTGGGGGTAGTACACACCGGCCCTGCCTGAGAGGGTTTGAAAATAGAGAGATGGATGAAGGCGTTTGCTAAGACATCTATGACGCTTCTATGTTTGACCAGACGATGAGGATGATAATGATATGTGACGGGAAAGGTTGACCAGATGATGAGGATGATGATGATATGTGACGGGAATGGTTGATCAGATGATGAGGATGATGATGAAATGTGACGGGAAAGGTTGACCAGATGATGAGGATGATGATGATATGTGACGGGAAAGGTTGACCAGATGATGAGGATGTTGATGATATGTGACGGGAAAGGTTGACCAGATGATGAGGATGATGATGAAATGTGACGGGAAAAGTTGACCAGATGATAGTGATGATATTGGTAATTATTAAATATGGCGGAATGGGTTGACCATAAGACGGCGACGATGATGATAACAATGATGATGATAATATCCGGTGGGAAATAGGGAACCTAGTTTCACCCATGTTTATCCTTTATAAACGCTAAAAAACAAACTCACAGTCAAATCAAAGTCATAACTATTAGAAGAAATAGGATCAATAGCAAAGAAAAAATAACAAAATGTAATGTCAAGAATAAAAAAACTTTATTTGTACGTGTGTCAGCGAATTTAAATATTTTTCTTGGTTAAAATTAGCAGGAAGACAAACAAACAGAAAGGAGACAGAAGTAGAAGTAAAATGAGACAGTGAAAAAAAATGAAATGCAAAAAACCAAAAACGTCGATGTGAGATTTTGGCAGTGCTTAATACGAAGTACTATCCAAAAGTTCGGGAAACTGGAACGGCATGCGCGAACAGAATGTAGTACGAACTCTTGACACTCCTCTTCATGAGCAGTATTTTGTAAACACAGAAGGAGAAGAGAAAAATTGGGTGATGGCGTAATTTTTAAAAACCCTTTCATTAAATTGCACAAATTGTGTGTGTGTGTATATATATATATATATATATATATATATATATATATATATATATATATATATATATATATATATATATATATATATATATATATATATGATAAAAATATAGTTTTAAGGTATGCTATATTTAGGGCTTATCAGGGATAGAGCGTATGTAAATATAAAATTGGACATTGAAGTCAATATCCACAGGCTACAGTCTGTTTCATGCTAAAGGCAACACGACTCTGGGTGTTGACTTCAATGTTCACCTTTATATATATATATATATATATATATATATATATATATATATTTATATATCATTAAATATGGCAGACAAGGAAGATTTAATTATTTTTGATTAAGCTTTTTCCAGCTTACGTTATCCGTATTGTAGGAGTAAGGGAGTACAATATTAGGTTTTCCAGCATCTAATCCTTCCTTACTCCTACAAAACGGAAAAACGTCAGGATTCTAGAAAAACTTATTAATAAATTAATTAAATCTTCCTTGTCTGTCATATTTAATGAAAGATGCTTGAAAGAAAAGTTGCTGTCCAAATATATATATATATATTCTATGTACTATGTTATTTTTTAAATTTTTGTAACAATTTCTGTTTCATCGTGTTGATAGTATTATTGTTATACGAATAAAAATTTTAAAAATGCGTTAATAACTAATGTGGCTCGATCAACGGACAAAGAAGATGGCAACAGAAAATGGGTATGGATTATAGCCTGAATTTTACGTTTATTTACGATTGCTGTTTTCCGTTTTGTTTCAACAGAAAGAAGCATTCTTTTTATTTCCTCTGGCGAATTATACCAAGTGATTTCTGAAGAATGGCTTGATCGAAACAGTCGCAAATATTCGAAGAATTGTTTTAATTGTTCGAACAACATTTGTTATGTTAAAGATTCTTCATAAAGTTACAGGCAATATAGTTGTGTAAGTATTAAAACAATTTAAGAATTATAATTTATTGTAACATTTACATTAGTAATTTGAGGACAACCAGATGACAACCAGAATAGTTATTGTTTCTTTTCGATGTTTTTATATGAAGAACATTACGTGGTACAGAAGAGTTAATAATTTTATACTTTCAATGGGATGATTTTTGGCAGTTTCTTTATTTTAAAGTCAGACACAAGGCTACAAGCATTTGTGCAGGAGGTGTGTGTCTAAGTGGTTATCGTTCTAAATGCTAACCAGCTTCAATATTGCTTGACTTTGGTGATCATACGAAAGCCAAAGGCTTTGCTTCATCAAGCAGAGAGGCTCGAATTTACTTCATAGGAATAGACAGCTGTATTAGCTCGTTAACCATTACACCACAGGAAGACGCTCGAGCATTTGAATGTTATTTTAATGCTTTATATAGTCTGGCGCAAGTTGCAAATATTGGTGCACTTAGGATTAAACTTTAGTGAATAAGTTCACAAAACGTGATCGCTAACCAATGATATACGGCAGACAATTTCAAACACACACACACACACACACACACACACACACACACACACACACACACATATATATATATATATATATATATATATATATATATATATAAAGAATTAATGCATACATTTTTAATCAGACATTTTAAAACTTCAAACCTTATTATAGTGGACACTTCGTATTTGAAATAGACGACCATAATTCTATTTATTAAACAGTGTGTATTGCGTCTATCGGCCTGTGTATTCGTGAAATTTTAGTAGAGCAAATGTGTTCCCCGGTAGGGATCGAACCTGCCCCTCAACTTTTCTAGGGGAAACCAACAAAAAACGTCGCAGCAATATATATATATATATATATATGTGTGTGTGTGTGTGTGTGTGTGTGTGTGTGTGTGTGTGTGTGTGTGTGTGTGTGTTATGTGCGTGTGTATTTAAAATAGGATATAGAATCCCGACAAAGTCTTTAAGAAATTTGACAAATGGAAACGTTTTCCATTTGTCAAATACATAAATTTAACAAATATCAAATGTATATTCCGTGAGGAACAAAATCTATATTTATTATATATAAGGTATATTTAGGTAAGTAAGAATTGAGAGAAGCTGTCTATTTAAATTTTTATTGTATTTTTCTAATTTTCGAATTATATTTTGTGTATCTAAATCATTGTTATCAAAGATACCGCTCACTGGGATCATCTCCCCAGGCAAATATCATTAGATTATATATATATCTATCTCTCTCTCTCTCTATATATATATATATATATATATATATATATTTCTATATATATATATATATATATATATATATATATATATATTTATATATATATATATATATATATATATATATATATATATATATATATATATATATACTTTATATATATATATATATAAAGAAAGAAATATTCTTTCTCGATAACATTTTTCGTCGAAAACATTCAAATCAAAATTATCGCGTTTTTAGGTTTCCTTATATATATATATATATATATATAGGATAAAAATATTTTCATGGTATGCTGCATTTATGTATAAAAGTGCTCACTAGCATAGATAGAGTGTATGTAAATATAAAAGTTGACGCTGAGGTCAACGCTAAGCGGTGACAGTCATGGTCCGGAGATTGTGTTCAAGCATGAAACAGATTATCCTATCTCGGTGTTGACCTCAGTGTACAGTTTTTATTACGGTATCTTAGTTTTGGTACAAGTCCACGAGGACAGAGCACCCAGTAAAGATTGAACTCGCTAGTTTGTAGTAATAATCTGCGACGCCATATTGTTAATCAATGCACCTCTCCGAGGAAGCCTTCTTGTACATCTCTGCTCGCGTGTTTATTTTCATGTATGAGTGTATGTGTATGTGTAAATGCCAGTCCGCTTGTTGGCTTCATATATAATTCATTGCTTTGCTCAGGCTTCAATATGCGCATGCTCACTTTCACAAACCCGTGTGTCTAAAACTGTCGCCAGGGGGAATTTCTTTCCTTCTATTTCTGACTTCGCTTCCTGATTTGCGAGCTTAATTCGTCCAAATATATTTGCTTCGCTGTCGCAAACTACTACTTTGTCAATATTCTAGTAAAAATATTTCCTCTTTTGACAAATAATATCTTAAAAATGCACAAAAAAAAAAAAAAAAAAATACAATTATTTTGTAACACGCGTACATATATTAAACCGAAAAAAGCAGGTATACGTAAAATCGATTTCGCATTGTCACGTGACCGGATATTCAGATTTGAGGTTGTACACATCTCTAAACGAGGTAAAAAACGTTGGTGATGCTATTCTCTGCTATTGAAATCCTTCACAGGAGTATTCGAGATTTTATTCTTTGTGAGAATAACAACGTTTTTATTTGATCCGAGTCGGATATAATTGGCTGGATTTTTTTTTTCAATTCGACTCGATAATATAAAATAAGTCATCGACTGGCAAATGACTGTCTTGTATTGTTGTGATAAACTTCACCGAAGATACGGTCATCTCTCCGAAATAACACCGAGTAATATGTATTTACGCCTCATCAGACACACACAAGCATTCACATACATACATACATACATACATACATACATACTCACGAACATACACAAAGTACCGTGTAATATCAATACAGCTTTCTTTTTTTTCATTTTCTTTTTTCTTTTCAAAGTTTTTCTTTACATGGTTGTGATAACATCCATTTCTTTTTCTTTGGTGCTGGGCAGGGACGTATAGATCTTGCCGGCTGACTTGGTCTCTGTCTCATCGTAGGACAAATCTCCATCGGAGCGGGTGGATGGCTGAACGCCAAGGCAACAGCTTCGTATATGACATTTGTCGCTGGAGTTGGCAGAGAAGATCTTGTCGTACATAAGGGTGCCCGCTACAGCCCCCAGCAAGTCACCGACCCAGTAAATCTGAAGAGAGACGAAATGGAATCGATTAGAATTTAGTAAATCCATTCAGAGATTTAAGAATAAACCGAATGAAAGGAAGATGCAAAAAAAGGAAGCAGAAAGAAAGAAAAAATATAGAAAATATAGAAAAAAAGAAAGAAAATAAAGACGAATGAAACAGTAAAAGAAAGAAAGATGTAAAAAGGAAGCAAAAAGAAAAAGAAAGAAAGAAAGAAGGAAGGAGAATATAGAAAATATAGACAAAAAAAAGAAAAAGAAAAGAAAAACGAATAGGACAGTAAAAGAAAGATGTAAAACGGAAGTAGGGATATGGAAAGAAAGGAAGAAACAGTATAGGAAAGTAATAGACAAAAAGAAACAAGAATGGAATAGGAAAAGAAGGAGCGGTGCAAAAAAAAGAAGAGATGAAGAAAGAAAGAAAGAAAGAAAGAAAGAAAGAAAGTTGAAATGCGCGTGAAAGAAAGAAGGAAAGAGACGAAAGAGAGATGAAGAAAAGACGGAGGAAAGAAAGTAGAGAGAGAAAAAAAGAAAGAAAGGAATGTAGACAAAATGAGAGCTATATGAAAGGAAGTAGAAAGGAATAATGAAAGAAAGAATGAAGGTGACATAAAAAGAGGACAGAGAGAAAAGAAAGGAACGAGAAAAAGATAGGAGAAGGATACAAAAAGAAAGGAAGTAATGAAATATGTAAAGAAGGGGATATTTTAAAAAAAGAGACACAAAAGAAAAAAATTAAGGGAAACGGAAACGTAGTGAAATGAAAGAAGGAAGGGAAAAAGGAAGGAAGGAAGGGAAAAAGGAAGGGAGGAAGAAAGAAGGAAGGAAGGGAGGGAGAAAGAAGGAAGGAAGGAAGGAAAGGGGGAAGAAGGAAGGAAGGAAGGAAGAGAGGAAAAAGGAAGGAAGGAAGGAAGGAAAGGGGGAAGAAGGAAGGAAGGAAGGAAGAGAGGAAAAAGGAAGGAAGGAAGGAAGGAAGGAAGGAAGGAAGGAAGGAAGGAAGGAAGGAAGGAATGGAAAAGGGAAGGAAGGAAGAAAGGAAGGGAAAAAAGAAGGAAGGAAGGGAAAAAGGAAGGAAGGGAAAAAAGAAGGAAGGAAGGGAAAAAGGAAGGAAGGAAGGAAGGAAGGGAAAAAGGAAGGAAGGGAAAAAGGAAGGGGAAGCAGAGACGAAAGAAAGAAAGAAAGAAAAAAGAAAGAAAATGAGAATAAATAAATAAATGAAGAAAAAAGAATTCAAGTGAGCAAGAAAAGTTGTCCCTGTAATAAAGTGAGTACTCAACTCAATATAGAAGCGGTTTCTAAAGTATTCGATATTTGTTTGGAGGTCATCAAGCAGCAAATAAAGATCACAAAAACGCACGTAAAATGCATATAAAAAAAGAAAGTGAAAAAAGTCAAGTGATTTTACGTTATCCATCTTTGGGTGATCCGGTCTTTTTCGATTCATGAATAACAAGGCAGAAGATTTCTAGTATTCATCTACCATTTCTTTCTTCGGTAGATTGGTTGCCAAACCAATGTCATAGAACCTAGTCTGTCCTGCTGTTCAATCCATAGCTGGGGGAAGGAGAAGGTCTGAATTGTTATCTTTTTCAAGATTTGCGCATGAGTGAATATAACGAATTTGGCTGGAATTCGAACTCAGCTCTTTCTCATTCCAAGCCCTTATCCATTATGCCATCAGGAAATAGTTTACCGCCGGCACTGAATTGATAAAAGCCACGGTAAGCAATGATGATGTTATAGGGTTTCTATTAACAATCATATTCAGAACTGGTAAAATATAAAATTTATTGAGCTGACGTAGCGGTTATTGGCAAAGAAAACGTAATCAACGGGTTGAGTTCGAATTCTGGTCAAGAAACTTGGCACTAATACTCTCGGAAAAGTCATCAATCTGTTCCTCTTTGCTGAGACGTCTTTAGAAAAATGTCACGCCATTGACGGAGATATTAGTAAGAGAGTGAGCACTTATATTCTCGGAGAGTATGAATAAATAACTAACTTCATTCTTAAACTTGACACTTAATGTAGTGATATCAATTGTCAGATGATATCTTGTTAAGGACAAGGATGTTACAGAAATTATTTTGACAATTATCGTAATGACAAAGAAGATCAGCTGAGTGGAACCAGACCCTGGGTTCTTGATGAATAATTTTTTAGACGAAAAACAGAGAGAGAGAGAGAGAGAGAGAGAGAGAGAGAGAGAGAGAGAGAGAGAAGGAGAATAAAGGATAAATAAAATAGATAAATAAGAAGAGATGTTGTATAAGAGATGTTGAGAATGTGGTATTATACTGTATGGAGGATTGATTGGTGACGGACGAGTTCTTGTGGTGAATGTGGAAATTGTAATGTCTGAATGGGTCGTGAATCGGATTAGCTAGGTATAGGACAGTTAGTTACTACCAGCCTCAACCCCTCCCCTTTTTCGGTCTCGTGCTATAATTATATTTTTAATGCAATAAATATTGAGATGTTTTATAATATAAAGAACTATTTTTTCTCAATATCTGTCTATATTTCTGAGATGAGGTATTATGTACATTATTTACATTATTCGGTCTATTGTCATCATCTTTGTCGCCATATTTATTACACATGGCATAGTGGATAAAGGCGTTGGTTAGATCCAGTGACAGGACCCAAAGAGTGTGAGTTCAGTACCCGGTTAAGGCAGTGGAGAAGTTTCAGAAGGAAATTAACAGGAGATAACTGATAACTGACATCCATTAAACATGGCGCGTGGAACTAGAACAGTCTATCCCAGTGAGAGAAATAAAGGGTTTAGTTCGACATTCCAACCACCTGAAGAAGGCCGGTTCGTACAACGGCCGAAACGTTGTAATAAATATGGCGACAAAGATGAGGACAATAGTCCGAATAATGTAATAATGTATTTTTTTCTCACCTCAAATGTAATTTTCTGTTTTTACTATCCTTTTTTTTTTTAAATTATTGACAAAAGGTGTGGAGTCACGTATAAACGTTCCCATTCCTGACAGCAGCTCATCCATCAAAGGATTCTACATAATTCTAGTCTTTTCTAAATTTAATCACTTGAAAGCAGTTGACAAGATTTTCCGTTGATATGACATCACTTTTTGTAACTATTCATATTGCACCGAATAGAATGGTCTTTCATTTTTTTCGACATATTATTTTTTTTAATTATTTCACCCCAAGCAAGGCAATGACGCCATTAATACTGAAGGGGGTTACTGCGTGTGATAGAATATAAGGAAAAACATTTTTTAAGGGGAGAGAACAATAAATGAACAAGAATTAAGAATACAACAGAAGATATCAATTGATATTAAATTTTGAAGATCAAAATTGACTGGAAAGCAAGAAGTCGGAAAAGAGTTCCACAAGCGAAATATAAAAAATATAAAAGTAGACATTGAGGTCAAGACCAAGCGACGGCTGTCTGTTTCATGCCTTATCCATTCTCCTCCTACGCTCTCTCGCCCTCTCACTCTCTGACACACACACACACACACACACACACACACACACACACACACACACACACACACACACACACACACACATGTAAAGCAAATGATTTTCTGAAAAATTTGTAAAGAAGTTAAAACAAGTTCTTCTAAAACGAAGGGTTTCTTTCGTTTCACATCGATTAGATTTCTCTAAATCTCATTTCTCGCCCCAGGCCTTCTCCGCGAATGTTGTCTTGCTTTGTCCCCCACCGATTCGTTTATATCCCACCCCCACAATTATAGTAGCACACTGCGAATTCCATCTGTGAGTTTTTACATTCCAATATGACAAGTTAAAGAGCCAGCGGATGACAAATAAACAATGTAAACTGTCCATCAAAGCAAATAGGTCAAGGTGGGAATTTTAATGTCGCCAAATAGAATAAGAAATGGCGATAATCCGCACAATGCGAAACGCTTTCTCTGCCTGCATTCAGAATGCGGAACCCACAGGACTAAAGGATTTCACTCACGGTGCGTTTCCATGGACAGACACATACTCACGAGTGGCTCAGGCTGCTGGGAGATGGGGTTTTATCGAATTACTAGAATGATTGCCAACCAAAGCTACAGAACCCAGTCTTTTTTTATATTTAGCCCATACCTGGGGGAGAAAGGTTGATTCTTACCTTTCCTGAGGATATTTGCTCTATCAATTACAACATCTTTACATTTGACCGCAAATTCAACCATAATTTATGTGTGTGTTTGTGTGTGCGTGCGTGCGTGGAGTCTGTGTGCATATGTGTGTGCGTGTGTGTATATATATGTGTGTGTGTGTGCGTGTCTATATATGTATATGCGCATGTGTGAGTGTGCATGTGTGTGTGTACATGTGCGTGCTCAAAATTATATAGATTTCTGTTAAAGCTGAGTATGTGTATAACGTCTTTTCAGTTATCGTTTGATTGATTTGTCGATTCGTTTTTTTACGGCTTATCAACCCTTTGAAGGTTATTTAAATTTTAGAAAATATTTTTAGATTGTGAGATTTTAAAAAAATAATAATGGTTTTAATGATACACGTCATACTAATTAACCCATAGCTGGGGGAGAAGAGGTGGATTCATACCTTTCATCAGGGTATTTGCGCGGTCACCTAAGTACTGACCAATACTTGACGAAGAATAACTTCGGTTATTGTACGGGAACCAGTAGTTTTAACGTGATATGGCCACAAGCCAATTATCGTTTGGGTGGCAATTCCATAAGTTTCATTTTTTTTTTCTCTTTTTTAAACCAGCCAAAGCGTTTCATTCCCATTTACCAAAGCGTTTCATTCCCATTTACCAAAGCGTTTCATTCCCATTTACTATTAAGTTGTTCAGAAATTAATACAGATATTTATTTCGACATTTTTAAAGAACAGACATTCAGACAAGGCGTGTAAAATGGTGTATAATATTACATTTTATTTTTTTTCGTTTTACTCCACTTGTTATAAAAATTGAATTTTGTAAATTTTCAAATCTTCAAAGTTCAGTTGTCAAAACAGGATTTTCGCTTAATTTATTTCTGTCGGTTTATTTTTGGTAACAGTGCCGAACAAACAGCGAGAAACATCAATGAATGCCTAGTGCAATGTCGTTTCAAAAATTCTGTTGTAAAGTCATTCTTGAAAATACGGAGGTCGCAGATATCCTTCAACCATTGACGGATTTGTTGGAAGCAAATCCCCGTACAACTGTTCGAGAGCTTGCAAGAGAGTTTAGGTATCAATTATTGAAACTAATTAAGAATATTTGAACCGAATTGGGAAGTTGAAGAAGCTTTGAAAATGGGGATCACACCAACGAAAACTAGAATGAAGTTTGCTCTTCGCTTTGCGCATCAAAAACAACGTCTTTCTTGGATACTGACGGCGATCAGAGCATTGGTTAGACAAATTTGAAACTTCCTAAACACTTCTCAAAGTCGAAGTTGCACCAAAGGAAGATTATGGGGACTGTTTGGTGATCCGTAGCTGGATTAGTCTACCAACTACAGTATTGTCACAACGGAGAAGCACTGTAAGAAATTTAATGAAATGCATTAAAAACTGTAGCATATATGACCCGCCTTGGTCAGCGGAAAAGATGCAACCTATTTGCACGACAATGTTCGACCCCACGTCGTACAATCAACGCTCCAAAAGTTGAACGACTCTGGCTACGAAACTCTGCCTTAACCAGGCGTATTCATTGGACCTTTCACCAATTAACTACCGATTTTACACGCATTTCAACTAATAATTGCAGTGTAAAATTTTCAACAACTATAAAGCTGCAAAAATGCCTTTAAAGAACGATTTGTCTCCAAAACTTCAGAATTCTATGTACAGAGGAATATAATAGATAGCGACTCAGAATGAGAAATCGGAGAGCCGAGTTCGAATTCCAGTCGGGATCGTTATATTCACTTACGCTCAAATAGCCTCAGCTATGGGTTAAATAGTAGCACTGGTATCTGAAGAAACCCTTGTTATTCGCAAAAAATTCTTAATGCAATATTAACTCGCAAAAAAAAAAAAGATTAATTGTTCTAATAAATCCAAAATGCTTCGGCTTTAAAATAATCTACAAAGTGTTGATAAACCGTAAAAAAAGAAATCAATCATGTTACTGTAATTAATAAACTTGTATCTTGTTGGTAAAAATGTCTACATTCTCGTTTTTTTTTAACTTGACCAATAAAATTCGGAACTGATATGCTGTTTTAAAGTAAATGTTTAAAAATATGCATTTCTTGGTTACCTTTTATTTGTGTTTCTAAGTTCAAGGTCTATAGTTTTTTTAATCCGTTTAAAACCTTTCTTAAGTCTTATCGCCCGACATTCTCGCTTTTTCTTCACATCACCTTAGTAACAAACAAAATTTATCTACATAAGGAATGACGTTATCAAAAACTAACAAAAATATTGTGATTTCCTTTTACTTTATTTTCTTGTGTATAATACGCCTTGAGTTTAATATCATCCCGTGTCCCGTAGTATAGCTATTGCTAAGTCTTTTTTTTTTTTATTTATATCATATTAGCCCTTAAAATGTCAATGTCATACATATATTTCACTAAAATATTAAATTTTTCACGATATTAAAGAATAGAAATAAACCGGATGTTTCTCTAATTTCCGTTTCTAAAATTATTTTCAGGGAAAAGTGCTAACTAGACATTTTAAGGTGTTAATTAATTTATAATATTTCTATATATTAATAAGCTATGAAAAAAAAGAAAGTATATTGTCTTTCATTAAAAACAAAGAGAAAAAAATATTGCCAGGCATGAAATACCTTTTGGTAAAAATTGTTATCAACACCTGCCTAATTAGAGATTTATTATCTATTGTGATAATTGTGTGTATTTGTAATCTTCTTCTTTCAAATAAAAATGTTTTTGAAGCTGGGTAAAAAAAATTCTCGAAACGTTTACTTGTGTATAATACGACCGCAATTCTTTTTTACTTTAAATTTCATTTCAATATTTTCTCGTATTACGCCCAAGAAAATAGGTTGGTTTGCAGCGAATGAATTTCTAGATTTGTAAAGAATGTTGTGTTGGGGAGGATTAGCGACATATCCGGGTAGGACAGTTAGTCATAATAATAAATCATTTCAAATGGAAATTTGTCATTTATACAAAGCGGTATTACACCTTAGTGTTCGTCACACGCGTGCGCACGTGTGTACAAACACACACACACACACCATATATATATATATATATATATATATATATATATATATATATATATATATATATATATATATATAAATGGGATGAGTATAGGTTTCCTTACACCTTTTTTAATTGAGAAATGTTTAAAATCGACTGAATGGCTCATAAACACATATATAATCCAATTGTCTTACATATTTACCATATATACTATATTGTTTTACACACACACACACGTACACACACATACACACATAGCATATAGTGTTGAAACACCGGTTCTCCTACGATCATCGAAGTTAAGCAACGATAAGCCTGGTTAGTACCCAGAAGGGCGACCGCTTGGGAATACCAGGTGCTGTAATCTTGATAACGATTGGTATTTGGAAATCGGAGAGCCGATTTTGAATTCCAGTCAAGTTCGAATTCCGTACAAAGGGAATAACGACCACGGAGAATAATGGCCACGGTGAATAACAAGGGGAAATAACAACTAAGAGGAATAACAAACAAAAGGGAATAACCACCAAGGGGAATAACGACCAAGTGGAATACCCACCAAGGGGAATAACAACCATGGTAAATAGCGCCCGAGGGGAATAACGACTATGGGGAATAACAATCTAGGAGAATAACAACCAAGGACAATAACAACAAAGGGGAATAACGACCACGAGGAATAACAACTAAAGGGAATAACGGAATCAAGAAGAATAACGGATAAAGAGGAATAACAACCAAGGGGAATAACTACGTGTTGATATTTTGACAGAGGCGCAGTGTAACGGGAGAGAGCTTGGAAGAAAGATTTATTCTCCCAGTTACGTTTCTCTCGTTAAGGGCATTATTACATTCGTGATATAATAACACCGTAGTTCATGGACGGGACGGATTGGCTGAAAGGAAAAATAATGACAAATATGCTTTGTTCTCAGAGAGACTTTTATACTACTAAGACATGCACAAAGCTATGTATACAAATGTATACGTGTCCCACGCGAAGAACAATATTTCACATATATCTACACAACTAACAGAGTGTAAGAAGCAATTAAAAGGGACGGTCCTACATATGGAGATACTCCTGTGTCTGGGGAAACCTTGTTTAGGACTCCTGATTCAAACGGGCCGGATTCATTTATTATGTACATGACGAGGACATATTCCACGAACGGGAAAAAGCGAGTCTTAAGTTTTCCCAAATCGAGGATTATGAGGCGGAGTTTCTTTCTATATCTGGGAAAGATATATACGCAAAGGTAAACGGCTTGGGTGACAGATTTAGTTTCTGTCCAGGCCGTTTCGATTTAACAAACTGAAATTGACTGCCACTTTTGTCACTGTATAGAATGACGTCAGTAAGCTGCTGTTCACATGACTCATGTGACTTACCTAAACCAAAGGGAGATAATCGCCTTCTCTATAGTGTTCACACACAAACCAAACATTGTCACTGTTATAATACTTGTTTCAATATATTTTTATGATTTAGGTATGATTTTTATCCGAATAATAATAATAATAATAATAATAATAATAATCCCAAACTCTGGATTTGCCCCGATGGGTTATAATTTTGTCTGGAAATGTTTTTAACTTTGGCCTGCATCTCTCTTATCATTGAGAAATACAAAAACTTAAGGAAAAAAATGTCCTAAGCCGTCCAAGCATAGACATAGAGCAGTAATACAGAGAGTTAATTGTAAAATGAGCTCTGGTAAAACAAAAACATTAGGTTTATTCGTTTGAAGTCCTAAAAAATCACTCACTCAAGGGGACATGGCCCAGTGGATAAAAGTGTAATGTAATCCAAAAAGTGACTTGACCCATTGAGTTGTGTGTTCAATACCTTGCCACAGAAGAGAGAGAGAGAGAGAGAGAGAGAGAGAGAGAGAGAGAGAGAGAGAGAGAGCAAAAGCAAAAAAACCTTTTTATGACAACGCGTTTCGTTCCTTGAAGAACTGTATCTTGCTATGATAAAGTTCCTTAAGGAACGAAACGCACTGGCATAGAAGGTTGGTATCTCCTGACGAGTGGATGAAAAGATTCCTGGAGTGTCCGTCTACGAAACTCTGGGATCCAGATGCTGAAAATGACATCAATCAGCTGAGTGACAAATTTTATATTTATATTAATCGTATATATATATATATATATATATATATATATATATTTGATGGATGCTGAAAATATCCCTGTTCAATCCACTTCCAACCCATCGTATATCTTTGGTCAACATCTGACATCTCAAACATTAGAGCTAAAATATGGATTTTGCTTATAATTATCCCGTATTTTTATTTGGAATTGTAGTGCTTATGATTTTTGATGACGTAACATATGAGACAAAATGTAAACACAGTTCTTTACTTAGGAATTTATGAATCATTTGGAAAAATAAATACACAAATCCCAAAGCCTAGAGTGAAGACGCCCTTATTTAATTGAGGATTTTTAATTTTTTAAAAAGGACCTCATTAATACTAAGCCTTAATTTACAGTAAGCAGGATAATTTTTTTAACAAAATTTTTTTGGGTCTATAGATGGCGTTAAAGGTGCTTAATTTTAAATACGTTTTAAAAAGTAATTTTTGATTGTGTTGTAACAAGTTTTAAATCAGCAATTGTCAAAATTGACGTGTTTATGTTTATTGATTCTAATTTTGAACATGGAAAAAATAAGAGCCATTTCTCGATTAAGTGGCTCTTGCAGCGTGTCTCACTGGCGATGGTTCGATGCTAATGCTTTCTCCATCATTGCAGCTGGCAGGGGATAGCAAGAAAAAATTATTTATAGTTACTTTGTTCAAACTTTTTTTTCAGTAAATAAATTTCTCTAAACTTTTCACGTTCTAATGAATGCTAAAGCATAACTGTACGCCATAGCCTTTGTTTTCTATTTCGGATTTCTTGTATCATGATGACGTAATGAATCATGATGACGTAATTTATCATGATGACGTAATGTGTGAGACAACATTTCATAATACATGAATCATTGTAAAACAGAACTAGAACGCTCATATTTAGTTCGATATTTTTAATTTATGATAACGACTTCAGAAATCAACGCCAACGTAATTCTTGCCATAACCAAAATGTCTTCGTAGCGTCGCTGCGCAGCTGGGCACGTGACCACCTCCCTATTTTGGTAGGTATTCATTCAGACTTACTGTGTCTTGGACAAAGTAGACCTGTCGGAGTCCATTCCTCTCCAGACCTGAAGGCTCGCCGTGATCACAGACAAGTGGTCATTGATTCTATCGTAGAAAGCCTGGCCGTAGACTTCTGTCGTGGAAGCCCTCCGACCAGCAATGCCGCACTGGATATATTCTTTATATGTGACGTGTCCCCTCAGGACGTAGGCGATCATGGCTTTCCACAACTTCCTGTCCCTTAATAAACTGTGTCTTTCTCCTAAGTTCTGTTCCGCCATCCATTTACTCAAGGTCATTAAGTATGTTATGCGTTGTTTTCCTCTGTCATTCTATCTGTCCCGCGAGTGTCAGATTTTCCAAGCCCTCTTGTCTCATTATATGCCTTAGAAACCTCAACTGTTATTTCCTGATGTTAAATTTTAGTTTGCATTTCGTTTCCATTTTCTCTAAAAGTTCATTGTTACTCACATGTTCGGTCCATGGTATCCCCAGTATCCTTCTGTAGAACCACATTTCTGTTGTTTCAGGTTTCCTCTTCATCTTTGGGGAGGCGCGGTGGAGTAATAGATAGCGGCTCGGATTGAGGAATCGGAGAGCCAAGTTCGAATTCCAGTCGAATCCATTCCATTCACTTACGCGCTAATACCTCTGGCAAAGATATAAATCTTCTTCTTCTTCTTCTTCTACCCCTAGCTATGGGTAAAATATCAGGAAAGACCCTGTTCTATAGCCTTGGATGGCAACTGGTGTACCACAAAAAGAAATGGCAACCTAATGTGGGGAAAAAATCTGCCCCGTCAGTCAGGTATCGAAAGATCGCCTATCACGCATGGCACATAGCTGACTGACTGACTTCATCTTCCAGATCGTCCAGCACCATTACCAACAGTTTAATCCTGTTTGCAGATTTAGATTACAGCCGATCGAAATTCGCCGTAGTTAATTTCTGGAGAATCCACAGAACTACTATATATGAAGTTGCACGCATAGTTCGAAAACAAAGGCGATGAACTAAAGATTTTTTTTTATTGATTTTTGGTCGTTGGGCGACGGAGTAGACTGATCGCCATTAAATATAGCAATCATTATTACTATTCTTACACAAGATCCTTTCATATGACTCTGTATGGAGCAGGGTCGAAAGTCTTGTGGGCCGACTGGGAAATCTCCCCTCGTTACTATTAAGCGTCCGAAGATGGCATGGTTTGGCCACGTTTATACGGCATAAGCATCCTTTACCAGATCATCATGTAAAGAAGAGTTGAAGACTGGCTCATGCGGGGCGGCAACATCAAAGAATAGACGGACATGACAATGCAGGAACTCCCGAGAGTCATCGCCAACAGATCATCTTGGAAAAGGTTGTCCGTTTCTTCTGGCCACCGACAATTGAAGCAGTCGAGAGACAGATTATTATTATTTCAATAATATAAAGCCTTCATTGGCACTTAACATGTTACGATACCATCGTTATCAATTCCATTTTTTTATTTTAAGGGATGGCCTGTGCGTGAGTGCATTTTCAGGAGAAAAAGAGTTGCACAGCTTTATATCCAACATTTCGGCTGCTTCTCTAGAATCCAGCGGCAAGACGATATATATATATATATATATATATATATATATATAGTTAAACCTAGAGAGCCAGACAAGCCTACTGGATCGTATGTTTGTCTGACTCTCTAGGTTTAACTAGGTCTGCTCTACTCATTGTATTGACCACTTTATTTAGTTAATTTGGGTAATCGCATCAGGGTTTTTTTTCTTTGGGCCTTGAACTCGTATGCTGGGCGATTATTTTCGGTTAACGTACATGTTCTTGGTTCTTTCTTTTTTTATATACCTTTTTTTTCCTTTGGTATTGGCTTGTTTATTTGCAAATCAATACACCGAAGGTTTTCCGAGCGAGTATAGTTTCTTATACTTATAAGAGTTCTATTAATTAATATATATATATATATATATATATATATATATATATATATAGTTTCACTGTTTCGTGGTTTTCTCTGTCTTTTCTATAAATATTTTCACGGCAATTATTCTAATGAAATTTCCTCCTTGCTACCTTGATCGCATAAATTTAAGCGCAGTACTAGATTGGCAACTAGGTTCCATCGTTCTACTGTTGAAATAGCTAAATGTAACCGTAGGTTTTATTCTAACAGTTTCTTTTCTCGAGCTTATCGCCTGTGGAACTCTCTGGTGTAACGTCAATTGCCATCTGTCTTCCTGAAACCTGTTCTTTTATTATCCTCTCTCCTTATTAAAATCTTCTCATTTTCTTTCACTCTCGGTAACCCCTGGCGTTTTTAGTGGCATTTTCGCCTTGATTGGAGTGAAATGATAAAAAAGATAATCGTTAAACTGCGTTAGTGGTGCGAATGGCTAATCAATGCAATTTATAATATACATAGTATCATCTAAATCAAATATATATATATATATATGTATATATATTCTAAAAAAAAATTAAATTAAATATAAAAATAGATTTTTAAATCCCACCCTTACTTTAGCGACACACACATAATTTCGGTTTATGAGATAATCTCGGATATCTAATCCCCCAAATTCCGAGGAACGGATAGGCAGATGTAATCGTTGATTTAAAACCGAAGACAGGTCATCAATTAGACATTAGGCTATGGTAGTCATCAGTCTTATTGAGTTCATCGTGATTTTGAAGCTCCACAGATGTTAAAATTTAGGGCGGGGCATGTGTGAATCTTCTACTAAAATCAATTCACATATGACTATGATCTTTCCATTTTCTCTGTAAAGAATGTGAAATGATGTCATCTCTTGGGAAAAGATCACCGCTGCAAATATAGTGACCTTCACGTGTACCAACATGAACTTTAACATTAAACAGAGAGAGTAGACGTAAAAATATCCTCCTCTCTCCAAATGGTCTCTCTTTCTTTCGAAATTGCCTCTCATGCTCTCAAAATTGAATCTATTTCCTCTCTTTCAAAATAGACTCTTCTTTCCTCACAGGATGGTCTCTCTTTCTTTCGAAATTGCCTCTCTTTTGCGCTCAAAATGGACTTCTTCTTTCTATGTGAGTCTAAATTTGTGCAAATATCATGAGCCTGGAAGCCAACGTCTTGTCATTTAAAATCGTCTGATAAGGAAGGATTTTAAATTGAGCTTGGCTTATTCAAGTACAAGGCCATAATGGTATAATAAAAATAAGGAGTTGTAGAGTTGATATTAGATAATGACATGAGGAAATGTGTCCTTGGGTGTGCCAAATCGCAGTTAATTAAACTGAAAGAGAAACCCTTCAGCATAGCAATTATCGTTGTATACGCATCAACAGCGTAGAATAGAACATACGGTTACATCTTGCTATTTTAACTGCAAAACAATGAGACCTAATTACCAATCCAGTAGTATGTTTAAATTCGTGCGGTAAAGTTACTAAAAAAGAGAGCAATATTTATTTTGAATAATACAAAAATGTGGCCAAGTCTAAGAGGGGGGATAAGAGAAAGCTGATCCTAAATCTGTCTTACCGTAAACTTAGCTAGCCACAATTAGTGACCCAAACAAGTCACAGTATTCCTTACAAACAAAACATTCTTACTTACCATTCTTGCTATAGCCATCATAATACATTTAAGGTCTCTATAAAGTCCTAGCTAGTCCCCATATGTACAATTTGTCTGTGAGGGAGGGAATAAAAAAAAAAAAAATTACAAATGAAACCCCAATGAATATTTACAATGGATACAATTTATATGCAAAAAACTAAACAAAATAGTATCAAGGAAGAGAGCTCATTAGAACAACTGCTGTGAAAATATTTATAGAAAAGACAGAAGGGGTGACGTTACAGCGCTGGGAAAGTGACTGAAGTCGAGATGCCAGGTCCGAACTAATAACATTACGGACCCTTTTTTTTGGGATTTTATCAATAATCTCGAGATATATAGCAAGAACACGAGACCAGATATGGCAGCCATATTGAATGCACTGACGAATGGTAAAACAGATATTGAAAGAAACATTCTCTCACTGATTACTTTAAAACTGCTGATCCGAATTTTATTGATAAAAAATATTGATTATCGGCTGGCGCATGGAAATGGAGAAGGAGGAAGGGAAAAGGAGAGGATTAGTTTCTAACCTTGACATCCATACTGAATGTCTATGTATTTATCTATTATTGATGAATCGTGCAACCACAAATAATATTTCTTACATTGATTATTCATCAGTATATTTCTTTGGCTTTCTGCTTAGCGTTGTGGATGACGTTAAAGTCTACATATCATCATTTTCAATAACGGTATCTAGTCTACCCCACAATTACACCCACAGCCATCCCGTGAATTCAAAGAATGCCCATGTTGTTAATAAGCAAGAACAAACATCTTAAATCCAAAATCTCTCTCGTTCTTTTTCTTCCTTTCTTTGTGCTTGTTCCTTTTTCTTTTATTTTTAACTCTCTTCTTTTTCTTCTTGCCTTTCTTCTTTTTACCCTTTTTCCTCAATGTTCTCAATCGTGTGGCGTGGAAACTATTTTATCGGTCAGGCTTTGCAGTGTTGCGAGTGACATCGGCGTCTACACCTCGCCGTTTACAGCGCCATTTTCGGCATGTTCGCCTCCAAGCGAAAACCGAATTAGGATTCTATTATAGTGGTCTTCATCCCTCCTGTCTTGGCTTGTTCTATCTTACAATTAATGCACAAGGCAGAAAAAGAATCGAATAAGAACTGTTGCCATCGGACCAGCCGACCGAAAGGAGATATCGATTCAAAGACCCTTCCGAATGCAACGAGAAAAAAAAGAAAAAAAGAAAGATAGTTGTTGTTGGAATTAGACATAGCTTAACTCTGAATAACGTACTGTGGTATGGGGGAAATGTTGGGGATTCTAATGAAGATGAAACATCGTAGGAGGAGAAAAGAAGAGAAAGAAATGACGGCTGATGGGGAAGAGAAAGAGTTGAATATTAAAAGAGAGAGAAAGAGATAAAAATCAGCTACGATGAAAGAAAAGAAAAAAAATGAGAAAAAATATTCGACGAATCATTTGGACAGACATTCTTCTTTGTCTTTGAATTTCTGGAATGAGAAATTATCTTTATATTGTTTACAGGCGGATTATTATCTGGGGGACCATAAGGGAATTTCGCACTGAACCCTTTATCTAATTTAGGGGGGTAAATTTAATCGTCGTGCTGACCATGTCTAGGGACCTTCTTCCCCTCAGGACGTAGGCGATCATGGCTCTCCACAACTCCCTTTTCTTTTGTAGCTCTTAATAAAATTTGTTGTCTTTTTATTATTTCTCCTAAACCCTGTTTCGTCATCAATTTACTCAAGCTATACGTTCTTTATCTCTGTCCTTCTTGCCTTCAATCTGTCCTGTGAGTATCAGATTTTCTAAGCCCTCTTTCCTTTTATGTACCCTAGGATTTACAACTGCTTCTTTCGGGTGTTAAGTTTCCTTTTTGTTTGCATTTTCTCCAAATTATCGTCGTCACTCACATAATCGGTCCATGGTATCCTCAACATCCTTCTGTAAAACCATATTTCTGTTGCTTCAAGTCTCTTCTTCATCTTTGAGGAGATTCTTCAGCACTCACTACCATACAGGAGAACAGATATCACATAGCAGTTCAGTACACTTTTCCTTGTTTCTAATGAAGTTTTTATATCTCTTAATACTCTGCTTAGCTTGTGGAAGGCATCTTTGGTCATCCCAATGTGCCTTCGGATTTCAGGGTCACACTTTCTGTTTTCTGTTAAAATACTTCTTAGATATTTAATTTGTTGTACTTGTTTGATTTTGGCCGAAATGTCGTGGATATGGCAATAAAGATAAGAACAACAGTCCGAACGATGTAAATACTGTAAATAGTTACAATACCTCATCATAGAAATATAAACAGATCCTGAAAAAGGCCGGAGCGTACAACGGTCGAAACATTGTGAATATGGCAATACAGATGAGGACAACAGTCCGAACGATGTAAATAGTGTAAATACTTACAATACCTCATCTTAGAAATATAGACAGATCCTGAAAAAGCCGGAGCATACAGCGGTCGAAACGTCGTAAACATGGCAATAAAGATGAGGACAACAGTCCGAACGATGTAAATACTGTAAATAGTTACAATATTCATCTTAGAAATATCAACAGATATTGTACAGTGGTGTGCAAAGGCTTTGGGAAAACTCAATACAATCATTCTAAACTTTTATTTGAGTAAGTAGTTAGGATCGTCCTGCAGAATACTTTTACCGGTAGCGTCTGTTGACATTGAGGATTATTGCGTTTTCGTAGGTGCTGGTTAACAAAAGATGCTGTAATGATCAGTTTTTGTAACAAAAATTTCTTTTCAAGGAAAGAGATGTCGGAGTTAACTCCTCCTTCAGTTCGTAACCCTTTCACCAGGGGTTCTCTCTTTCCTGGCTATAAATAGCCAATGACCCTTCGCCTCGCTCTCTTTTTCCTTTCAGGCCTGTGCACTGACACCTCGAGGTAAATTTCTCTTATTCCTAGAGGATTTCAACTATCAACCTCGAAATGTAGTCGCTAACAAGGAATAGCGTGGAAACACGCTTAAGCACAATACACACGCACGCACATACAGAATATTCACACACACTTCGTCCTTTGTACTGTTTCCATGTATTGTAACTTGTTAATAATATATATTTGTATATACATATATTATCGGTCTTGTTTTGTTTGCTTTCTTTTCCTTCTTCTTTGGACTTAATCAAAGTCCAACCTTTTTATGTAGTTGGGCTCGGCGGGCAGGAGTATCTGAACCTTGCGTTTCTTCTACGTCTGACTTCTATCAACAACAAGTGGCAACCGCCATTCCCACAACAAACCGTAACCGTCACGGTCCCCTCTACAGAGATGAAAGGTGAAATTTTGGTTGGTGGCTAAGTATTTTTGCATGACCTTTTTTTTCAGCATTACTATGCTTAAAATACTCTGCCAGCCACCATTCAGACTTAACGAAAATGCATTTACGTGTTTTCTGAACCTCAATGATCATCATACTGCTAATCACTCTCGGTGTTGGGGATAAAATTAACTAAGATTAAATAATTCATTAAGGTGGGCCAAAAGTTTTGTACGCCTGTGTCGTGTGCTCGATTTTCACTTGGTGCCACATATGAAAATCGATAGTAAATAACTGTACAATTATATATGCTTATGTCTCTGATTGAATTTATATCGGTATTAAAGAAATACTGTATTTTACATGCAATGCGCTTATGAGTCTCACGCTTATGAATGATTATATATATATATATATATATATATATATATATATATATATATATATATATATATATATATATATTCAGTTGAGGGAGCCGAGTTCGAATTGCAGTCGAATCCATTACATTCACTTACGTGCTAATACCCTTGGAAAAGGTATTAATCCTCTTCTTCTCCCTGCAGCTATGGTTAAATAGCAGGACAGACTGGGTTCTATAGCCTTGGATGGCAACTGCTCTCGGAGAAAGACAATTCCGAATTCAAAACCTGCAGAGGGTCGTTTGGAAACCTTGTGGCACGTAGTGCACCAGGTCTCCGTATTCGGCCCTTCAAAAAGTGTGGTTGGTTCTGCACAAAGCCTTTACCACTATAATCAAATCATATGTGCTTGTGTCTGGGCTGTCGGTTCCTAGGAACTGAGTTGCTTGACCCTCATATGGCGAATACGACAGGAAAGTCCACCATATTCAGTTGTTTGAGTTTGTAACCCTGGGTTTCACGTTTTTGCGATCATCAGACAAACTATATATATATATATTCTGTGAAATCTCTCAAACATTCAGACTGGTAATAATGTTTGATTAAACAACAGAGCATTTACTTAAATAAATTGTATCTATTAAAATAACGTATAAACAGAAAATATATTAAATAATTGTCAGGTTTAATACATTTCATAATATGCTATTGTTTATGTTGAGGTACGTCTCTTGAGCAGATATGATCACTCGGGGAAAGATCGAAGATTTGTTGTTTAAAAACATTAATTTGGACTTTGCTAAGCAGATGCTTCTCTATAGCTAAGTAGTATAGCACGTCAGATCAAATGACAGTTACGTATACGACACAATTTCGATTCCTGTTGGAGAACGCATATTCTCTACAAAATTTCTCGAACATTCAGGCCGGTAAATGTAATTAATATTGTTTAATTAAAAAACAGAGCATTTACTTAAATAAATTGTATTTATTAAAATAACGTATAAACAGAATATATATATATATATATATATATATATATATATATATATATATATATATATATATATATAAAATATAGTTTTAAGATATGCTATATTTATGGGTTAAAGTGCTCAATATCATGGATAGATCATATGTGAATATAAAAGTGGACATTGAAGTCAACACTCAGAAGCGATAGTCTGTTTAATGCCAAACGCAATAGTCAGGCCAGATGAATGCATTTAGTATGAAACAGAATGTCGCCTCTGGGTGTTGACATACCTGTCCACAGTCACACACAGTCACACACACACACACACACACACACACACACACACACACACACACACACACATATATATATATATATATATATATATATATATATATATATATATATATATATATATATATATATATATATATATACAGCCCCACCCCAGAAATCTATTTACCCACGCATCCCGTGAAAATTTTTTGTGTGCAAATTCTTATTCGCACTCTCTTCTGACTCAAAAACATCCTCGTTCACCACCTCCAAGCACTACGGTGACGGACGTGATGCAAAAACACAAACATAAAAACAATATTGCTATTTTATACGGAACAATTTTCGGTAAAAGAAGTTGGACATGGTCGTATAGAATTTTTATGATAGAATATTAAATTTCATTCAAAACTGTTTCTTGTATGTGGCGCTCGAATTTTCTTCAAAAAAATTGCATTTTCTTTTGTCTTTTTGAAGAAAATTGAATAAAGTGTTGTCAAAGTTTGAAAATAAAGATATTTATTGGACGCAAAACTGCATTCGATCTGTTTGAGATTTCAGTTTGATTTAGTTTATCGCATCATATAAAAAAGACTTCTTTTTTTTACTTACATTAATAAATGTAATGCATGGTCATATCTGAGATAATTGAATATTTGCCAACAGTAAGTGTACAAAGCCGGTAAAAGCTATGTTTTCAAACGATGATTTTCAAAGAAGGCAATTCTTCCCCTTATAGAATCGATTCCAAGAAGGATGTTTCCACTATCACTACAATTTTAACCGTTATCTCCCCCACATATACTCATAAACTGTACCGCTTACCGCCTACTCTTTAAGCCTTTACCTGGAGTGGCTCTTAGATCTTGTACAAGGCGAACATTATTTTAAAAAAATACATCCACCACAGACCCTAGTAAAAAAACATGAATAAAAAATTATATACTACACTAAATCCGCTGTATCTAATAAAATCCTTTGTAATGGCTCTTCCCCTGCCATTTGCGTGTTGCAGAAAACCAATATCGTTTATAAATTTAAATGTCCTCTGGGAGGTTGCATCTCCAATGATAAAAATAATATCTATGTTGGACACACGACAACAACGCTTTCACGTAGGTTAAGTCTTCACATACGTCGAATATTTCTAAACATTTACAACAACATACCTGTCCAAACTCGCAATTCAGAAAAATCCTTGTCGAAAATACCTCCATAATTTTCCACGAAAAGAATAAAAACAAAATAAAAATTCTCGAAGTTATTTATATAAAAAAATTGAAACCAAACCTCAATAAAATTAATCACGAATACACCACAAACATTTTAAAATGTGTACAATAGATAGTCTTTAAATGTCAGCGCTTGTCAGAATATTTTTTCCTTTATCTAGCAACTACGCAAGTCCAGAATTTTTCCACAGCATACCTAGTTACCTCCCCTTAAACGATGTCCGTCACCCAAGACATGACGCAGCGTTCCTGACACCACATATAAAAATGGTAATTTTCGGATGATCACAACAATTTTTCCCTTCACTACCATGAACACTAAATAACTTCTCTATAATTAACAATACCCTGATGATGACATTATGATATGTCGAAAGTACTCGGAATAAATACAGTATGAGCCAACACGGTGTTTCCTCTCGTCTTTTAATAACCGCACAAAAAAAGCTTATCCGCGAATATGAAAGGATCCTATCATGTCTAAATTATTCAACGAAACCTGTCTTAATGAAAATATCCTGCCGAAATATAGGAATTGATCTGCGAATTTAACTATACTATATATATATATATATATATATATATATATATATATATATATATATATATATATATATATGATAAAATAAATATTAGAAAAATATAAAAATAAATAAGTATAATAAATTAATCCAAATGAATAAATAAGTAAATAAATGAAGTAAATATTAAACAAATTAACAAACTACGAATGGATACATAAAAAAACAAGTAAACGTAATAATGTCATTCAACATCAAACAACAAAGCAATCAATAATAAATTTAACAAACAATCCTATGAAATAACTGTTGGAGTTTTCGGTACCTTGGTGGACTAGTGAGCCAGCCAAAATGAACTGACTCATTTTATAGTTCACCAATAGAAGGGTTAACCAATCAGAAGGCTCAAAATATTCAATGCAACGTGTATAAAGGCGTCCATGTTTTCCCCGAATATTCACTGCCAACCTCTGATATCGAAGACTGAAGAATTACGGAACAGCTGCTGATGGTATTGGCGACATAGTCAGATTCAGTAGAGTGTCTGACTCGTGAGTGTTAATCTTTAACGTTGTTTCATTGAACAGATTACGTACTGCGCTGGATTCTATATTCATAGACTATGGTGAACATAGTCAACAAAACTGCATTCGGATCTACAATTATTTCCACTCAATAGCCCCTAGAATAATTTAAAACAGAACAGTTACCGCCCACCCAATAACCGTTAGAATAATTCAATAGATCTACCCATAATGCATCACTGATCAGCATATATAAATAGTTGAACCAATTGTCTGGCGATTGCGTTTAAGCATATGAAAGCTACGTTACAACGGCGGGAAAGTGACTAAAGCCGATTCTTCTTTGGATTGTATTAAGAATCTTTAAATCTATAGCAAGTGCATCAGACCAAATGTGGCAGCAATATTCAATGCATGGACAAATAGTAGATTTATAAATATGTAAGAGAGATTTCGTCGAGAAAACATTGTCTAGCACGACACATTGAACTAAGATTCCTAGCAGTAGACCTAAATATAATACAAATGTGTACATTACCACTTTTGCATATGTGTGGACTAATAAGGTGGTCTATTTCTTAATGACCCTCAATTAAAATGAGCCCAAGTTGATGCTTAGGCTGGGGAGATAGAAGTGATACTGATACCTTATAGGAATTACAGACCAGTAACCTTTCTCTAAAAAGTTTTCCTGATGAGGTTGCAGACCATCTTGAACCTACCTATGATTTTCGTTTTTTCGGATTTTCATAATAAGTTCAATTTTTCATCTCTAGTGATACTCTTCCACAAAAAATACTTTTTTTTTAATCTGGCAAGAATAGAAACGCAGCCCTGACAACTCATGCAGATGTTATTTTCCCGCTTTTTTCCGTAAACGTTTTACACCAATTTTTTCACAACGTTGATTGAGCGAGGTCATCCATTCAAAACATCACTTCTGAATTCTTATAGTCTACAACGACATGGTTTGTTCTCCAAGGGAAATTTACCTTTCTGGAACATTGTAAACAGTTTACAATACGCATTGCTTCCAACCAGAGATTCGTCAATCATCTTTGCTTCTTCTGGCCAACTTAAAAAGAACCAACATGCATTGTCGCGCGTTTAGATAGTCGGTCACCATTTTTCTTTTCGTTTTTTTTTCTCAACACACGATAAATAAACACTGAATACAACTCACTCAAAATATTTAATTTCTAATTCTCGAAAAATTTAGGGTTCTGGGAAACTTTGTACGCACTTAATGTTTTTTTAATTTAGCATAGACTGCCACAGAGCAACAACAGAATCAAAATTTTTCTATATTTCTGAGATGAAGTATTTGAATTATTTACACTATCTACATTGATCGGACTGTTGCCCTTACCTTTCTTGCCATATTCACGACGTTTCGACCATTGTACACTCCGGCCACCTTCAGGTGTTTGGAATTTCGAACCGAAACCATTATTTCGTTCACTGGGGGTAGATCGTTCTAGTTCCACATGCCATGCCTCTTCTGGATATTATTTTATAACTTATTTTAAAGTTAATTCCCTTTAGTAACTTAACTCCAAGTTTTTGTTCACCTCTGCTGTGGCCAGCTATTGAACTCACAACTCTTTGGATCAAGTCACTGGATTACTTCCACCAACGCTTTTATCCATTGGGCCATATATCCTTAAGGGCACATAGCCCAGTGTATAAAAGAGGCATGGCAAACATTATATGTACCGTTTATGAAAATGGTGCCATTGCTGAGAGTACTCTATATAAGTGGTTTGCTAGGTTCTAAAGTGAAAAGTTTTGATCTGGAAAAAGCGAAAACGTTTCGGCAGGCCCGCACTCTTTAATGATAACCAGTTGTTATTATATTTATTTTATTTTATTTATTTACTTACTTGTATCTAGTCAATAAAGAAATAAATGTTTAAGACTTATTTATCCGTCCTTCAAGTTCAATTTTTTCTTTGGTACCTAGACTTTACGAATTTAAGCGCAGTACTATATTTGGAGCTAAGTCTTATCATTTTACAGTTGAAATGGCAAAAGATGTAACCGTAAGTTTTATGCCAACTGTTCCTTCTCTCGCACTTCGCGCTTGTAGATTGGTTTGGTTTACGGCATATTAACCCCAATGGATGTTTTAATGCCGACAAGATTTTTAATTGCTGGTAATTTATTTTTTTCTTAAAAAATGTATTTCTGTTAATATTTTTTAAAATGTACTGCTGGTAATAATGTATTGCTGGTAATAATGTATTGCTGGTATTTTTTCTAAAATGTATTGTTGGTAATAAAACCTATTTTCACACTTTCATAGTGTTTTGACCCCAGTTTTGGGGTTAACCCTTTACCCATAGCTGGGACCCTAACAGGAGTTACCACCGCGGGTCAGAGTGTACCTGGGAACACCAGCAATTAAGAAGTGGTTCCACGTTCCTCAAAACCTCCTGATCAGTGGCCTTGCTCTCTGATGTAGTTTATCGTCATACCCAGGACGCGAATGTAGTTTATCGTCATACCCAGGACGGTGGCTTGTGGAACTCACTTCCGGCCTCTTCCTTTCAAATCAACTTTGATCTTCGAAAATGTAAGTGAAATCTCTATTGTTATCTTCTGTTTTTTTAATTCCTGTTCTTTTATTGTTCTCTCTCCATAATGTTTTTCTCGTAGTCTTTCACATTCAGTAACCCGTTGTATATTAGTGGCTTTGTTGCCTTACTTGTGGCGAAATGATTAAAAAGATTGAATTTATTGTAATTTGTATCTTTGTGTGTAGCAATGTTTTATTTATGTGTTCTGTGTTTGTTTCTTTGTTTAGCTCTACGCTGTTGAAAAACTGTGAATATATGGAACTGTAATAAAACATGAGAAAAAAAGGAACTCTTCGGTCTTCGTGATTAAGGGAGGTACACATAATCTAATTGTCAGAGTGAACGCGTTGCTTTCTTGACCCCCAAAAGCCATAATATAATTGACAAGGAATAATCCACTTTTGGAAGCAATCAACAGATTTGACGTCATCGAATTATGATTCAATTTCAATTAATATATTATTCGTCATCTACTCAAAGGTTTATAGGCGTCTTCAAATTTTAATCTGAATCGAAACCATTTCCATTTGATGATAGAATTCGAATTTTATTTTCATCAACTGAAAATGTCTTCGACGCAAATTAAATTTTAAGCTCAGAAAACATCCGGGACGTTGGCGCTTTGTAAATCTGAAGGATGGACTCAGGCGAGAAAAACCTTCTCGCACGACACAGACAACCAACTTTCCTTGCGGTAGATGTAGTTATTGATTCAATGTCGTATGCATTTATCGGTTAAAGTGAAATGGACTTAAGTATAATTCAATTAGTAGAGTAAAAATGTCTTAGCAGTTTTCCAAAGAATTTAAGATTCTGATTATTACTGTGCTGCGGATCTGAAGTCGTAAATATATTAGAGTTTGCAACAAGAAAATTTCGTGGATTTCTAACTTTTCAAAATTCAAACAAAATTCTCACTTGATCGATTTGAACAAGAAATCTAGCGTCGCAACATCGCACGCCCCAAAATATTTATTCAACTGTCAATAAATAGCATAATTTAAAAAGAAAAATCTTTCGGTTTACACATATTTCGTCTTAGTATTTACCTATATATATATAAGAAAATTGCGCCCTGAAGATGGCAATTTGAAATTATCGAAAGTACTTGGCATAAGTCTTCCATCTGACAACAACTCGAATATAAGGATCTTATTCCAGGAATTGACAGTAAGTTAATGTCTCATTAAGTCCTGTTAGTGAAGTGATTTCGCCATTAATCATATTAACATTGCTATATAATTCTTTATTTATATTTTTTCTCTATGATATAAAATATAAGCTCCACACTCTAATATATATATATATATATATATATATATATATATATATATATATATCGGTCCATATTGCAAATACTTTCGGTAAGACATTTACCATCCTCAGGCATAGATGTTATTTTAAATTTTCAAATTATGATTAGCGTTTATTCCAAGGAGTATAAATGTGAGATGTGATAATAATGTCAATAGATTTATCGAACATCTGGTCATTATAAATAAAATAAAAAGCAAATATTGGAAACACTTCTACATACTTAATAAGTACTAGTTTACCTCGCATGACATAATGGTTAGCAAACTTGTCTTGACAACAATTTTGTTTGCATGTGTTTGATTTTTAAAAGGTGTGTTCCTCTATTGAAGCTTATAACACATACCGCAGTGCTCTCTCCCGGCTTTCTATCGGCCGGCTAATATCTTTACTTTTTGATCCTGCAAAGGGATCTTCATGGTTTTCGGTGTGCACTGACGTCAACGAGAATATAAACTCATCGTCGGATAGTTGAGTCTCTATTCCCTCAAACTGGGAAGAGACCTTTGCAGGCTCACAAGGAAAAGACTGGTGAAAACACACGCCACGGTGAGAAAAGAGAACTCGAACCCTGTTTCTCATATATTCAGGGCTTCGTTTGCTCAGTTTGGGTGGGTAGGTAAGTAACACTTGGTACAACGTCGGGTTAATAGATCAGATCTTCTATTCCACTCTTCGTCTTACCAACTCTCTACCAATCTCACCGTCACGACGCGTGGCTAGCAACACAAACAGGCGGCATCGGAACTACCCGAAGGATAGTCTATCGCCAGTCAAGAGCGGGACAGAACTGAATACCTCGATCTCAACTGTGTATAGAGCAGCAAGCTGTGATCATCAATATTTGGTTTGTTGTCGCTTGATTTCAAACGCTCTCATTTATTTATCGTTCCCCTTCAATCAAGTGGGGGTGCCGCACAAAGGAGTCGAGAGACCATCTGTCGGCCATAAAACATAACCCAGTTGAGATCGAGATAAAATCTCAAGCTCTCTTCTTCTCTGTAGGCGTTTCAATGATAGTATCATAAATCCTCACACCAAGTTTATCTAAACAGTAAATAACTTGTCGACCTATCTTACTTGAAAGATATGAATAGAAAACTAATCTTGACGGTCATTTATTTGGTTTTGATCTTCAATTGGTACTCACTTGTGGTTTTGTTTTAGAAGAAGCCACGCTCAATAAACTCAATTAATCACAGCTTTTTGTTAGAAAATTTGCCGACAGAATAGATTTTTTTTTCTTTATCTGAGTGTCAACATAAATTCTTTTAAAGAAAAAAAAAAGAATCTTAGTTCTGTATTATTGATTCATATGGGACTTGAAGGTCAGGAACACTAGAATCAAGCAGGCACGGAAGTTTAAATATCTGGGAAGCGTCTTGACAGAGGACGGTAATTGTGACACTGAGATCCGTAGGCGTATTGGGATGGCCAAGGACATATTCAGAAAGTTGGACAGAGTACTGCGAGACAGGAGGATTTCTTTCGTAACAAAGAAAAGAATACTGAGCTGTTACGTGACATCTGTCCTTCTTTACTGCAGCGAATGTTGGACGATTTCCTCAAAGATGAAGAAGAGACACGAGGTGACGGAGATGTGTTTCTACAGAAGGATGCTAAGGATACCATGGACCGAGCGTGTGAGCAACGATGAGGTCTTAGAGAGGATGCAAACAAGTAGGAGGCTTATACTTAACATCAGGACGGTAAGTGCGACACTGAGATCCGTAGACGTATTGGAATGGCCAAGGATACATCCCAAAAGCTGGGCCGAGTACTACGAGACAGGAGGATTTCCTTGGTAACAAAAAAAAGAAAAAGAAAAAAAAAAAAAGAATACTGAGCTGTTACGTGACATCTGTCCTCCTTTTCGGCAGTGAATGTTGGACGGTCTCCTCAAAGATGAAGAAGAGTCTCGAGGCGACGGAGATGTGGTTCTACAAAAGGATGCTAAGGATATCATGGACCAAGCGTGTGAGCAACGATGAGGTCTTGGAGAGATTGAAAACATGGAGGAGGCTTATACTTAATATCAGGAAGAAGTTTCTGGGACACATAATGAGGAAGAAGGGCCTAGAGAATCTGATACTCATGGGTCAAATAGAGGGAAAGAGAGACAAGGGAAAACAACGCGTGACATAGCTGGCGGACTTAAGCAAGTGGATGACAGAATGTGGTCTGGGAGAAGAAGCAGAGGGAAGGAACTTGTTGAGAGCTGCAAGTGATAGAGGGAAGTGGAGAGCCGTGATCCCCTACGTCCTGTAAGGACATGGCACATAAAAAGAAAGAATGCAGAGGTTGCCTGAAGCGTGTCTTGCCTTCACTTTACAGTGTATCGCATTTATGTACCAGTTATTATGGGAAATACTGATACTAACTTGACATGCAGTACTGACACTAAGAAAATCCAATCAAAGGTTGACTATTAATTGGAGGGGGGGGGGTTTAGGGTTGTTTTTTTTTGTACGCAAGTGGGTGGCAACCCCTAAAAGTTTGGGAATGTATTGTTCAGATGTCATTCTCTTCCTGGTTGTCCTACGACGTACCGAAATGGTAAGGTTAGAAAAAAAGGAAAAAAAAAAACCCTTTGTTCTGTTTTATTGATTCACTAGCAGCAATCGCTATCACTTGACTTAAAATATTTTTGCCCTTCCTTGCCTTTAGAGGAGTGCCCTTTGGCGTGCTGATGTTGTTACATGCCTTACTTCTTGCCTATATCACACTGCCAACTTTTTCTAAGCTCTATAGTAAACATTAAATCTGTTACGAAAAAAGAACTAAACAAAATAAACACAATACGATCAGCTTTAAAAAAACCGGAAAAAACATTCTTAAGGGTTGACCGATTGTCGATTTGCACTCTGTGGGGTGCTCAGAGTTGAAACTTCACATGATGACTCCCAATGGCCTCTTCATAAATCCGCTCAGTTTTCGCTAAAAATCGACATGCGGTTCAGACGCAATCTGGGCGTATCGGATTTTGGGTTTTATCGATTTTCCGCGCTGTTTAGGGGTCCGTGGTCATGAAACTTCTGGACCACACTTCTAATGGTAGACTCTAAAAGGGTGTCAAATTTGGTTAAAATGCGATCATTCCTTCTATAAGCAGAATTTTTTCGATTATCGATTTTTTCGGAACCTGATTCCGAACTCAAAAATCGGGCTCCGTCATGTCCTTACGGCAGCCATTTGCAAACTTGTGTTGAAAAGCGCATCGAAATCGGGTGAGAAATGCGGCCTGGGCGAGGTAACAACGCCCACGACAGACACACAGACAGACAACATGAGAAATATAGATAGTAGATAGATAATGCAGAGGTTGTTGGAATCATTTTGTATTTCCAACTGAAAGAATTCTCGATGTTCTCTAACCACGGTTGGTTCAATCAGCAAAAGAGTTAGGATTTATTTCTCAAAAGACTGAAATATAAACGAATACAGAAGGCTCATAAGTTTTATATTGGCCTTTTTTGTCGATGGCAGCCGTAAATATGTTATCTTAAAACACAGCGCCGCTAATGGCTAAAACAACCAATGTGCGATCGACACGGTTTTGACAACGACCACAGTAGTAGAATACTGTGGGGATCATCCATCGTGGGGCATTTGCGTCTTTGTCTAGTCTCTATGACGCGCTGGACTCTGTTCTCTTTATAGGTCCTTGCTCCCGCGAAAACAGCAGCTCTCCACCCTGAGTCGATCCCGGGCAACAGCATCCTAGTTAACAACATTCATAGAAAAACTCCATCATGGACGTTTTACACTGGTCCTTTTTTAAAGCTTGGGTCGTCCAACGTTACTCCTGCCCTCAGACAATTCCTCATACAATATCTTCTTGGCAATTCTGGAGTTATCCATGCGCACATAGTGCCCAAACCACATGATGGGGATATACTGACTGAATGACAATTCTTTTGAACACTTTCTATATCCGGAACCCTATCTTGCCATTTCATTTTTAAAATATTTCTTAAACATCTCATGTGAAAACTATTTACCCTTTTCTCTTGATCAGCATACAAAGTCCACGTCTCGTTTTAATAACTTTAATAATAGTACCTTGAAAATATTTAAAAAAAACAAAATTAATTTAAATTTCCTCAATACTATTAAACTTTGAGTCATCAATTGCCGATTGGCAAAGCTAAAATTAATTAGAAAATGTTTTACTCATTGATTACTGAAATGTTTTTATCAAATTAATTTGATTTTTATCATTTAGTATCTGGCATAATTCGAAAATATATATATATTAGTAGTGGTGAGGTTATACCCTATCCGTCATCAGTTGAGTTTACACTACAGTAAAATAACGCAGATTAATGTAAATATTGACCTCCTAACAGTTAAACACAGGCTGTCACTCTCTGGCCAGCAATAAACAATGTGGCCTGAACAGTTGCGATGAAAAGTAAGTAAAATTTGGATAAAGAGAATACCCATCAAAAATGAATAAAAAGTGTGCATTTTTCTGAGGTATGTTTTCTCCTGAAGTATTTAAAGGAAGCGTTATAATTTGCTTCTTGAATTACTGTCCGAGAAAGACAACTTCATGGAAGTTATTCTTTGAAGAAAATTGAAAACGTAAAGATAATACTTACCCATTGTTGCTGCCAATCACCCGTGATTACTGCAGGGCCAAAATTTAAGGCAGGATTCATTAGACAACCAGATTTGTTACCCTGGAAATAAATAAATAAATAATAAGCGATTTTTATAAAGACTGAAGGGGAAATACAGCAAAATACACAATTCAGGTAATGCAGAAATAAGCGAATGCTATTAGACGCAGAAGTAATACATAAGCATGAATGAGTGGGAAAGATTATTAACTGGGAACTATGCAAATGACTTTACGTTTGAGAGTCGTCTATATTTTTCGGGTAGTGGCCTGATTGTATTTGAGGCGCACTCTCAAGTATATCACATTGATTCAAGTAGTTATATTTTTCTTTTTTGCCTTCTATTAATTCTTCCCTCTCGACATCTTCCTCAATATCGTAAATGTAGAATTCTCAAAGATAAGTAATCATATTAAATTAAAGACAAGACAGAGTAAAATCGAAAAGCAGACGCAGCGATAAAGAACAATGCTTTTCGAAGCAATCATATTAAGAGCCCGTAAGACAAGATAGAAGTGAATCGTAAATGGAGGTATTAGATGAATAAAGAACAATTCACGGACAATCAATTGCGTTAAGAGCAAAATTGACAAGACACTGCATTTTTGTAAATTCAGATAAAGCGGAAATTAGACCATTAGTGATATAATAAAGAACTGTCCTGGGTATGACGATAAACTACAACTAGCAGTAAGATCTCTGATCGAGAGGGGTCCTGGATATGACAGTAACTATAACCGGCAGCAAGACCTCTGATCGGGAGGGGTCCTGGGCATGACGATAAATTACATCCGGCAGCAAGGCTTCTGATCGGAATGTTTTGCATCGGAGCATGGAACCACCTCTTAATTACCGTTCTTCCCAGATCCGCCTTGACCCGGACTAGTAGCACCTGTTAGGGGGTCCCGGCTATGGGCAAATATTTGAACCCCAAACTGGGCTCAAAAACACTATGAAAGTATAAAAAAAGTTTGTAGATCCACCTGTCGTTCTGCTTGTTGCCACCCACCTCACCCAGCTACAACCCACTTGACTATTTCTTCTGGGGCATGATCGAGGCCAAGATCAACAAGCACTCCCACAACACGGTCGACTCTATGAAGGGTGCGATCGTGGAGGCGTTTGCCGCTATGGACAAGGACATGGTCACCAAAGCGTGTGACTCATTTCGCGCCTGCCGTGAGATGGTCATCGCCGCCGCCGGCGGTTCATTGAAAAATAATGTAGTATGTAACTCTAACTGTTGCTAAATAAACTGTCGGGATTCTGCATATACAACTTTTGTTTTTATTGCCTATTTCGTTTTCTTTTTGTCAAGTGTCAGATTTTGCTGCAACACCCTGTATAAGTGACAGATTGCTATAAAAAGGCGCTGTTGATTATTTACGGCTAACTTGTTTAAATAATGTTTGCGTCACGTGACAATAATTGTAAGTAAAGTTATAAGTAAAATCGATAATCAAATACCATATTTTGCTGCTTATAAGACGGATTTTCTTTCCTATAAAATATCTCCTCAAACCACCTTGCATCCTATAAATCGAAGGTCGGTCATAGGAGTTAACACCTCTTCTAATTATTATATTCTTTAATAGGTACCACAAATTTGATACTTCTTCTCGGTGAGCAGTGTATTTATCATGATTAATTAGCTTTTCATGCTGAAATATTCTATTCAGAGGTTAAAATTCGAGAGAGCTTAGGAGTTGAGGTTTATCCATTGTTTTTTGTTTAGGATTGGGTTTCCGGTTCCTTCTAAATTCTATTTCAACTCTATACCCCTAATGTCTCCACCTAAAATCTGAAATTTTTACTATTATTGGGTTTCTAATTCATTCTAAATTATTTTCCTTCTCTTTCACATCCAGTAGCCTCTTGCGTCTTAGTGGCATTATTGCCTTGCTTGGGTAAATCAATTAAAAATAAATTACAAGCAAAAAACTTTTTTCTGATTTCTTCATTCAAATGTTTTGGTTGGGGGTGGGGAGTGCGTGCCAATACATCGGGGCGTCTTATAAGCAGCAAAATACGGTAAACGCTTTAAGTTTTCTGAATATCGGTGTCATATTAAAAACAAAGATCGAATATTATACACAGCAAATTTCAGCTCCAAATTCCTCTAATAATTTCTTAATATACAAATTTTTAAGCAAAATATAAAACTGTCCAGACTTTGTTATTGAAACGAAATCCAATCCTGAAGATCAACTTTAATTATCGGAAACAAAGAGAAGAACTGTAAGATGGCGAATTTTCTCTGTTCCAAGCCTAAAAAAATGAAAGGAAATGTAATGTCTACACTTCATAAAAGAAGTGAAAAGCTTGTGAAACATAATTATCGGAGTACTTGGAACAATCTGGAAGAGCTTTTCAAATAAGTTGTATGAACAGGAAATTCGTGAAATAATGGAAACCACCCAGGCGTCTGTATTATTAAAATCTGCTACAATATTGGATCGATTAATTGATTTGTTTTTTACGGTTTATCAACCTTTCGCAGATTATTTAAAACCAGAAAATATTTTTAGAGTGTTATAATCTTTTGGGGATAATAATGATTTACAGATACAGGTTTTATCAATTAAACGACAACTGGGAGAATAGGTGGATTCATTATCTTTCCTAAGGGTAAGTGAATATAACGAAATCGACTGAAATTGAAACTTGGCTCTTCGACTTCCAATTCCAAGCCGCTATTCATTACACCAGCCGCACATCCAAGCTTACAACACCTGGTATTCCCAAAGTATTGATCAAGGTAGTTGTTAATTAATATCGCTGATCTTACGAGAACCGCTGTTTCAACGTGATAGGGTCATAAATCGAGAGTTCTGGGACACTGCAGGGAGTGCGATGATGCCGAGCAGAGACCCAGACTATTGAGAAGGCTTGCTCTCACGAGATCTCCAACGAGAGCTACCAGTAACAACGTGTATGAAAACTCATTGAGTATAAATAACAATAACAACAACAGCAACAACAAAAACAACAACAACAACAACAATAATAATAATAATAGTAATAATAATAATAATGTATGCTTGGATGTTGGATAATTACATAGTTCCTATAAGCATTATTATTAAGCGTTCATACTTCTGTAAAAAACAATAAAAAGACGATATTTGAATGCTGATTTTCAAAAAAGGCTGTTCCTTACTATTTACAGAAATGATGCAACATAATCTTCCCACACTCATTTGTCTAAATTTGGTTCCGCATTATAGTTAATTAAGCTCAGTAAGGATTGTAAGATTGCTGAAATAGTTACGCTCACCCATCGGCGCCAGTGGCCGGTGTTCGAACTTAGCTAAAATACCAGGATTTTCAAATGTGGATTGTCAAACCTGCCCACTCGCTTTACTGTCACTCCGCAATTATCTGTTTTTAATTTTAGCCATTGTCTGAATTAAGGAACAACTTTATGATTTTGAGTTGAAATTAGTTTGAGCGAGATTTGGCATTGACTCTCTACGCCGTCCATTGACAGAAGGAGGAAAGAGATTGTCAAGAATTGACCAGGAATTCAAGCATTGCAGGCAGAAGCGGATTATGACAAATATAATAAAAAATGTATTGCTTAGGATTTGACGAAAATGGTTGTCAGTAAGCAGACATTAAAACAAGCATTACAAGAAGACACAATAGTGTTGCTGTATGGATAACAACAATGAGAGAGAAAAATAAACAAAAGACAGAAGATCTGGAGAATAGAATAGATGAGAAGTAAGGTGTGTGTGTGTGTGTGTGTGTGTGTGTGTGTGTGTGAGAGAGAGAGAAAGAGAAAGAGTGAGAGGGAGTAGAGATTGGTTGAGTGGTCGATTTGTTTTTTACGGCTTATCAACCTTTTGCAGGTTATTTACAGCCAGAAATATTTTTTAGATTGTAACAATTATTTTTGGTGTGTGGGGGGAGATAATAATGATTTAGTGATACAAGTCTTATTAATTCACCCAGAAATGGGGTGAAAAGGGGTGGATTCATATATTTCCCAAGGTTATTTGCACGTAAGTGAATATAACGAACCCAACTGGAATTGGAACTCTGCTCTCCGTGTGTGTGTGTGTGTGTGTGTGTGTGTGTGTGTGTGTGTGTGTGTGTGAGAGAGAGAGAGAGAGAGAGAGAGAGAGGGATACCTGACATGGCGCCTCTGGGAACTGATCGCCATCGAACCATTCAGCAGCAGTCTTTAAGAAGAAGCTGGAGTTTTGCTGCAAAATATCCAATCTAGGATTTCCCCAACTCGTTTTGCTGCTAAGTGTGTGGCAATTTCCTGCATTTTAAGGCAACAGAAGCCAAAGAAAACTGTTTACTGGTATTTCCATTCTCTCTAGGACAATGTCCGTTCTTTGAGAAAGGTCGTTATTTCAGACCAATCTGTAGAATTGGCAAAAACAAATATTCCTTGACACGTGAAAAGACCGTCGCAACAAATGTACATTCCGCTCGTGTAGGTGTGTATCTGTGTCTCATCATCATCATCATCATCATCATCATCATCATCATCATCAGTCTCATCACCTGAGTGTGGGCGTAGGGTCACCGAACAGCTGAGCAGTTGACTAATTCCCTTCATATGTCTCGGTTGCGTGCCAACGTCTGCACCTACTTGAATGATTAACCAGTTCACTCAGTGACGTTGTCTGCTCACTATTTTTTTTTACTCTGCCTGCTTCTTCTTTTACCCAAGGTGGAACCTTGTAGAGCAATGGAAAGATTGTCGGCTTTTATGACGTGCCCATAGCATTTCAGTTTTTTCTTCTCGACCATGGTTATGTGGTCTTCCAATGAGCTAGTGCCTTATCGGTTGGTGTATCGAAGTGCGAGACACCATCGGTTGCAGGGAGTGAAAGTGAAAGAAAAGATTCAGAATAGGGAGGATTGAGGAAAGGATAAAAGATGAACGGGATTCAGGAAGACAGAAGTTAGCGATTGACGTTGCATTTAAATTTTTGCAGGTTGTAGCTATCAGGGAAGCCAGTAAACGGAAGGGAGTTCCACGGGCGTGAAGTGCGAGAAAAGAAACTGTTGGAATAGAAGTGTTATATTCCATTTTTTATGCGTCATGTGATTTCATGACTTTGGCGAACATAGCTCTCCACAACCTTCCCGTCTTTTCTTGCACTAAGTAACCTTTGTTGTTCTACCATCCGCCTTCCTTTGTCCTTGTTCTGCAATCCATTCAAACACGTTCAGCAGTTTACTCGCTTTTTGCCCTGATTCTCTTGCCTTCAACATATTCTGTGGGTGTTAAGTTCTCCAAGCCCTCTTTCCGAATTATGTGTCTCAGAAATTTCATCTGTCCCTTTCTGATTGTAAGAATAATTGTTTCCTTGTTGTTTCCTTAAGACTTCTTCATTGCACATCTGTTCAGTTCATGACGTTCTTATCATTTGTCGGTAGAAGCACAGCATCTCTGCCATTTCAAGTCTCTTCTTTATCTGTGAGGACACAGTCCACTATTCGTTGCCATATAAGAGATTAGATACAACATAACAGATTTTTCTGTTTCTTAATAATTTGCTTAGTTTATGGAAGACATCTTTCTCTATCCTAATCGCTTCCGTATTTCTCTCACATTTTCAATCGCCTGTTACTACACCACCCAATATAGTTAAATTTTTACATCTGTCTATATTTCTGAGATGGGATACTGTAACTATTTACCCTATTTAAAATTATGTCCAAGGCATCTGTAGTTGAAAGTATAAAATTGCGTGCGGGATATTTAGATTTTGGCATTAAATAATCTATAGAGGTTATAAATAACCGACTATCAATAACAGTGTCATATAGATATCTTACGCTGTTTAGTATATATCCGTAGATAATAAATCCTGGTAGGACCTCTAGTTCTCTTAAGTTCGTATAATTGCACAGGTTGAATAAATCTGGTGAGAAAAAGCACCCTTGCCTTACTCTTGTATTCTATACCTGCATGAAAGCTGTTTGCTCCCAGTCGAGGTTACGGATTACTCAAATATCTTTCCCATGTAAATAAAGCTTTTGTAATATTTCGAATAGTTCTTTGTATTGTTTCTTAAATATAATTATCTAATGTATTACGTGTTTGTCTGAGTGAGCATCAATGGAAGTGTAGTTTAGTGTGTAAGTATGCGTGTGTTTACAGATATGTGCAGGGTATTTATTAATGCTAATGTGTGACTATATACGTCTAGTCAATGCATCATTCCTTGCATGTTTGTTGGCGTTTATTTTCGATCCTGCGTACACATTAGCTTGAGAATGTTTCACGTTTCAAGTTTCTTCTGATTCGCAATTTAATCGACCCTAGCGCGAAATTGTCACAGGAATTTGCGTTAATCTCCCCGGATATGATTTTATTTTGTTCGATTTTAGCTGAAACACGACATGTTTTGTTTCAGCCACTCGGCAGACATGCTTAATAAAACAACCAGCAAAAATATCTTACAGGTTGTGTGTGTGTGTATTTGTGTTTGTGTGTTTATCTCTCTCCCTCTACCTTTCTTTTCCACGTTCTCTCTTTCTCTCTATTTATGTGTGTGTATGTAGCCTGTTTTAGGAAGAACTATGGCGGCTGAAATAAAAAAAAAACAACTTTCATTTTAATATACAACTTGTTTCTTTTCCATTTTTCTTTATTATGATTTTTTTGTGTTTTTACAGACCCTTCTTTTCTTTTTTCCTTCTTTTTTATCGCTCTGTTCTTTCTTTCTTTCTCATATTTTCAAAAGTATTCTCTCTATTCTTTCTTTCTTATTTTCATCGCTCTGTTCATTCATTCTTTCTTTCTTTCTTTCTTTCTTTTCAATATATTCAATTTTCAAACATATTCTCTTCATTCTTTCTTTTTGCAGCGGTTTTTCTTTCTTTCTTTCTCATATTTTCGACCTTAACTTCTCTGTTCTGTCTTTCTTGACATGTTGTCACCCTTTTTTCGTATTGCTCTCTTTTTAATCTCTCTTCTTTTCTTAATCCCCTTTCACTATTTTTACTCTCCTTTTTTTCGTGTTTCCTTTACAATTTCATCCCTCTTTAATCTTCATCCGCCATATTCTTTTTATTTTTAGCGCTCATTTTCATGCCTTCCTTCCTTCCTTCCTTCCTTCCTTCCTCCCACCACCTTTTTCTATTTTATCAAATATTTTTATTCATTCTTTCTTGCAACTGACTTTTTAATTGATTTTTCTCTCTCTTGAACACTTTCCTTCCTGTTCAGGTTAAAGTTTTTGTTCTCAATTACAACTTCCATGCTTTTTATCTTATATTTTCAACCTTACCATTTCAGATTTTTCTTTCTTTCTTTCTTTCTTTCTTTCTTTCTTTCTTTCTCCTATTTTCGATTTTACCTTTTCTGTTCTATCTTCCTTTCTTTCTTTCTTTCTTTCTTTGTTAATTCTTTGTTTCTTTCTTTCTTCAATAAATACACACATTATTTTTCTTTTTATCCTTAATGACGGTAACCTTCAAATCCGGATGAAATAAAATCCTTAATCAACCATCCAGCCATAAAATATGGCAATAACGATGCTGGTATTCCTCCTTCCACAAATGTATTTTAAAAAACCTCTTATTTAAAATGCGTAACTTTTTTAATTTTTAATTTTGCTCGAACGAAAAAAATCTGTTCTTAATCCAATTCGAATTTTTTTTTTTTTTTACTGGAACTCAAAAAAAAAAAAGTAGTTTTGTGGGTGGAAGGTTGGATGGTGCAAATGTGTCAATCTAACCTCATTTCTTTCTGCAGAATAAATTTGGTGTCACATTACAAGAGATTGATGCTGAGAAATGTAAATAAAATCAGGAAGCAAACGAAAGGGGTGGTGCTGATGGAGGACGAGGAGGCGGAGGAGCATTGAGGTGGTGCTGATGGAGGACGAGGAGGGGGAGGAGCATTGAGTCGGAAATAAAAGAAATGGCGGGGGAGATCGGTTTATATAAACGAGAGAAAGAAAAAGAGCGTTAGAGAAACATTCGGGAAGTGATGTTTCTAATTAAAAGGAGAAGAGGAGAAATTAAAAGAGAAGGAGTGTGTGTGTGTGTGTGTGTGTGTGTGAGAGAGAGAGAGAGAGAGAGAGAGAGAGAGAATTGAAGAAAGATAGATCGTACCGAGCTACAGTGAATAAAGAGAGGGCATGAATGAAAGAAGATGGCGATTACAGAGAGAACCACGAAAAAAAAAAAGTGGGGAGAGTTAGTATTGGGCGATACAAATAGAGAAAACGCATACCTCTATCGCATTTGATAAGGTATGGCACAAAGGTCTATTTGAACTACTAGGAAAACTTAATTTATATGGGAAAGAAAGAATAATGCGGAACAAACAGTCTGCCTACGAATAGAATATGCATTGAGCAATTAAATAATACTAGAAAGCGGTGTATAGTAAGCTGTCTCTTCTCACCGGATTTATTTATGTTGTGAGGGAGAATATTTCCCTTCAAGTTTGGACTCAGCCGTCGAACGAAAGACATAAGAATACGCCTGCATCAAGAGGAGTAGCAAGAAGAGTAACAGTAACTTTTGCTAAAAACAGTCATTCATGGCTAAGCATTTTCTTTTCTAGTTTCTATTCTATATTATATTACCCTATACCAAAAGGTAATAAACTTTTTGTTAAACCATTTTTCCGGTTTTCTGCTGTTGTTTTTGATAACTCAGCTAAAACAATTTAGAATTACAATAAGGAAATTAAAAAAAAAATTGCTGGACACTAGCGTAACAACATGACATATGCAGATGACAACTTGCAGAAAGAAAGAACTATTAGACAATGTAATAAATAAAAGCGAGAAGAAAAGATACTCCATCAATTCTAAGAAAACACAATATATAGTCGCTAGCAAAAGGGCCAGGCCAGAATGTGAACTACAAACTGGGGACGTCAATATCAAACAAGTACAGAAATTTAATTATCTGGGAAATGTTTTAACAGACAACGAAATATGTGATACAGAAATGCAAATGTCCGTTCCAAAAGCTAAAACAGAGTATTAAGAAACAGACAAATTTCGTTAGAAACAAACAAAAGCTGGAATGTTATGTAATATCATTCCCCTTATATGGCAATGAATGCTGGAAAATAAGTGCTGCAATGGAGTAGTTGTAATTATATGTTGAACTGCCTTTAGAACACTGTTAACACGTTTCGGCTTGTTTGAAAGCAAGTGATAATTAGGGTAGAATTAAACTGTTTTATATAAAAAAAGTGCTTCCGCTATCTTTAAACGCATTTTAGAATTAAATGTTTTGGAACCATTCTCTCATTTGCACGTCTCCCACTAGACTAAATGAAGCAAGGTCGAGGCTTCACAAAAATGCGTAATGTGGAGGCTACGGGACAATTTTTATCTCATGTACTTTAATCTTATTTACTTTAAACACGGCCTTGTGCCGTATTCTTTTTGAGTGCATGCAAAGATAAAAACTATTTTAATTACGGATTTTTATTATGCTTAAATATCTGCTTAATCGATTTAGAACTGAATGTTTCAATTTGTTTATGTTTATTAGAGCCTTGACTTTAAGGTACACGCGTTTTTCAAATGGATTTGCATTTTAAAAATATAAAAGAAGAAGCAAACATGGAGTGTTCTATTATCATCCTACAAACTTATATTGTTTTATTTTCGACTTGTTCGTCCCATTTTTAATTTAGATACATTTTAGCTTAGTCACTGTTTTGACCACTTTTTGTTTAGCCCTTAGCAACCGACACAATGAACCACAGGATCAAAGTAAGCGGTTCCTACTTTCTTATTCATCTTCAGTGGTTACCAAACGGCACAGCGCGCCCCGTAGATGCAGCGGAAGAGGATAGCAGGTGAGGCGGAAGAGGATAGCAGGTGAGGCAGAATGATTGAAAGACAATCAAAGATTTAGAAACAGTTTCAAAAAATTTATATGCCAAAAATAAATATGATTTCAAAATTTAAATTATTATTATGCATTACTTGTAATTGCATGCATGAGTCCCAGTATAAAGAGTTATAAATAATTTTTGACTGATTTTATCATTGTGATATTTTTGCATTATATCAAATATTAAGAATATAGTAACTAGGATCCGCAAATTGGAGGAGAGAGTTATCAATGATAATAATTTGACTTCGAATCCATGATTATCTCCCTTTAACCCTCTCTCTGTTTTTATTTTTAAATGTACTTTTTATCACATAAAATTTGGTGAGGTGCAAGCAAATTTTCATCCCGAAAATGCGGTCTAGATAAAGAAAAAAAAAACGTTTGGGAACCCCTGAAACTCAACTCCCAATTGATAGCATCGCCGGTATGTAACATCTTAACTCTTTTCTCTCTGTACTGATCCCTTTTAGTATTCTATGATTATTTGAATATTTGTTTAAGGCCGCCTCATTTTTATACATTTATTTTTGCTACTGTACTTCGTTATGCAAACCCCTGTCACCACTTGTTGTCTGTTCTCACATCACGTCTTACGTAACTTCATGTACATTTCTTCCTTTCTGTAGACCTATTATTGTTCCTGTAAGCGAACAACTTGCTATCCTCTTTACCAATTTAGACCATCGGTTTCCAGTTATGTTCAGTACTAAGGCCCCTTTGTCATATTACTTATCTCCCCTTTTTACTTTTTATTTATATTGTTATTCTGACTAAACTATAGGGCGGTCCGAAAGTCCCGTCATCCTCTCCTCCAAAGTGTAGAAATTCGTGCTAACCATCTGAAATAGAAAATTATATTATGTACGGGTGACAAGACTTTCAGACCACCCTATAGTCTCAAGTTTGTATTTTGTTTCTTTTGCTGGTTTCCAACTTTTGGCTTTCAATAAGCCAGCTGTTGAACACGTGACCTCAGTGTAAGGCGTTTATCTGGATGGCTGAGGTAGGGACGCACGCGCGAAAGACGTATCGGGAGGCATAGTGCTCGGCGATTGGGCTCGAAATCATGTCCTTAGATTCCCCAACAATGATCTTATCATGAAGTTACAACCGCTTGCCCCCCTCCCTCCCCCGTCTAATGCGCTTTTGATATACTTTTATCTGATTTATGGTGAGATGACGATTGACGATTTACTTTCAAACCTTATAATGACAGGAGCTTAGAATTAACTTTGGTTCATATTACTTTCTGTCTTGTCTTCCCAACAGCGTTTGTTTATGCATAAGGTGTTAGGTAAATCGTAAATCGATATGAAAAATATGATTGCAAAAAAGAAAAGAGAAAAATTAAGAGCGGTAATAGAAAGAAAAAAAAACATCACCATAAAAAAGAAACTTCTATTTGGTTCAGATAGTGAAATTGAAAAAAAATTAAGAATTGTGATTTTCTTTCTTTCTTTCTTTCTTTCTTATTTTCAAATTAAGTTTTCTTTTACTTTTTTCTCCTGAAAACGTCCAATTTTTTTTATCTTTTCTTTCTTATTTTCAAATTAATTTTTCTTTTACTTTTCTTTCTCCTGAAAACGTTCAATTTTTCACCTTTTCTTTCTTTCAAATTACTTTTTCTTTTACTTTTCTTTCTCCTAACAACGTTTATTTATTCTTTCTTTCTTTCTTTCTTTCTTTCTTTCTCATTCATCCACTAGTTTCGTTGACTTTATCACTATTCGGTTCCCACAAAAATGACTAAAAATGATTACACAAAATTCTATCTCGGCCTTTCATCGGCCTGCAACGCAACTGAAGCGTAAAAATGTATTCGAAGCTTTTTTTTTTCATACGCCCTCGTCTGAGGAAAACTGCGAGAAAAAAAAAACAAACAAAAAAAACATAACCAAATAATGAGGAGTGAAAAATGTGTTAAAAGGAAACCAGACGAATACAGATTTGTAGAAAAGTGAAAGTTTAGTGAAAAGTGGAGGTACAAAAAAGGCAATAAACAGGAGCGATGAAAGAATGACAGATGTTCGTAAATAAAAACTTAAAAAATATATTATAAATTAAAGTTTGATAAAATTAAAGAGATTCAAATTATAGCAGACACATTATTAGAAGATATTCTTTTAATAAATTTCAGACAAAATAAAAGCGTTTTTTTTTTAATTGAATATTATTAATAAGATACATCATCCTTACTGAGGAGATACCAACTTAAAATAAAATTAAAGGAGAAAGATGAAATTTTCACAGCATTTAAAACTTATATTAAATTATTACTCAGTAAAGGTTCAACTTTTAATCATGTATAGTTATTAAAATATTCGAAATTATGTATCCTATGTAACAAACTTTCAAATAGAACGTATTTCTCTGTTAATTATTAACTCGCTTTTTTATGTGCTAGGTATATGTAAAAGGAGAACGTATCCAGTAGTCAGTTAGAATCCATGCAGTCCGCGTGTTAATACTGGTAGCAACCGGATGTAACAGCCCGAGTCGAAGTCATTAAGAAATCTTCCAGTGTATCATCTATTACCTGCTGTAAAATAACTGTTTTCATAAGAAGGAACTGAACTATAAATAACGAGAATCGATTTTTCTAAATCAATGCAACTATTTCTGGAATCTAAAAATTTCGAATTTACCCTTTACCTTTTTTTATTCGTTTCCGTTAGTTTTATTTTCTTTATGGACAAGTTGAATATTTTTTCAAGGCGAAGTTTTTCACCCTCTCAACTTTCCCTCAAATAAAAATAAGAAGGTGAAAAGAAAGGAGAACTGATTAAAGAAAAAGGGAGTAGAAGTTAATAGTAATAAAATTAACCTCGAGAAAAATATTTATAATATGCGAAATGTGCAGAAAATATTTGCAGCAGACAAACATAAAAATACCAGAATATTAAGTGAAGGATATTAAAAAAAAAATATTGAAAAAACATTTTTTTAAAGATAGAATAAAAATAAAATAATACATAAAAACTATCAATTAAAAGATTTTGCATTCACCATAAACACATCTTATCTGATCACTAACAGAATTCAAACCAATATTAATTCAATTTACCGATATATTGCAATAAAAATGCATCGATCTGGCTCCAGTCTAACGTTTTATCCTTATGCAGTTTATATTTTTTCTTCCAATCAATTTAGTTATTTGTGAAAAACATTCAACACTTTTATCCTTTCATAAAAAAAAACGAAACAAAAGAAAATGGCGGTGGTTCCCTGTTGCTTGATTCAGGGTTCAGCCATAGGATTTGCTTCAGTTGAGCAGAATAAAAAAATTGGCACCGAAGGTGGCGTAAAAATGGATCTAAATGTAAAAAAAGAAAAGAAAGGAGAACAGAAAATAGAGAAAACTGTCAGACATCGTGGCATTATTTTGATTTCAGGAAGCTTCGATACAGAAGTCTGTTAATCAAATCAACTGCATTGATACGGATTCAAACATTTTTGCCTGAGCGGAAGTTCATCCGTACAAAAGTCATGTATGATTATTGTATAAATTCGTTATTGAGGTCAGTGCAAATGGACTTCTTTCAATATTTTATCCATTTTCCCTGTCTTTTCATATGAACATCAATGTATTTACATATTTGCAGGTATTGATTCGTTTTGGTATTTGTATAAGTCAATCAGGAGCGAGAAAGATTTTAAACTATTGCATAAACATCTGTAGACGTTGAATTGCTAGTTAACAAATTGAAACTTAACCTATATATAGCATTGTCAGATTAAAGTATCTGTAAAACAGAAAAGGCGTGAATCAACACTGGACATAAAATATAATCGTCTAATTGTTAATCTTATAATTCACGCCTTTTTTTATCGATCTGTCTGTCATCAAATAAATCAAGGACTTTTAGAGTCCTGACCATAAAATTGTCTGTGGTTACCAATGGAATTCCAGAGCCGATTAAGTTTTGGAAATTCCAAAACGTTTAAAGTTTTTTAGTAAGGTGGTTCGGTTTCGTTAGAAACGAAGAAAAGAGAATTGAGGGAAAGAAGATGTGATTTTACAGAATGATGTTGAGAATATCATCGACGGAGCATATAAGACATGAGGAAGATTTAAGGAAGTTGAAAACAAAAAAGCACTTAGAATCGGAAAGATTGAGTTGAAGTTTCTGGGACACACAATGAGGAAAAGAGTGTGGTGAATTTGATAATAAGAGGACATGTTGAAAGCAAGACGGCAGACATAGCGAATAACCTGCCTAACCAGCATGTGTAAATAGATGACAGAACAGGGATTAGGACAGACATATTGGGATATCATGTACCTGTGATGTCAGTTATTGTTCATTCCTGTTGAATTAGTGCGTCACTACCAGATCCAACGATTGAACTCAAGATCGCTAATGTCCTTCGTGGTGGATATAGGAGTTGATTGTACATGTGTTACTGTCATTTAGTGGCCATAAGTTCAAAACAATTCAGCGAACAATAACTAATATCACAGGGACAAAATATCGCAATATTCAGCAAATATCCCAGACCAGCCAAATAATGGACATATGATGATGATCAGAAGGTACTTGGTCGAAACGTTCCTGTTCCATCTAGCTCTAAGCAACGATTGACACTTGAACTCTGATATAACTCACTCCTAGCGATTATAATCTCGAGGCGGTGTAATGGTTAGCAACCTTGTCTAGCTAGAACAGTTACGACTGAGCAGTGAGTTCGATCCTCACTGGGTGTACCCTACCTTTGGGCTTGTGCCACATCTAAGCTACGCTTGGAAAATCATTATGTTGGGCACCTCGAGGTAGTGTAATAGTTAGCAAGCTTGTCTCGCTAGAACGATTATGACTGAGTAGTGAGTTCGATCCTCACTGGGTGCCCCTACTTTCGGCTTTGTGCCGCATCTAAGCTACGCTTGGAAAATCACTATATTATTATGTCTCGTTTAGGCTACTCGCCGTGACGTCACTAGAAATTCTCCTCGATTGACTCCAACAGACTTTACTTGAGTTTGAGTTCTTTATTTAAAGCATCTTGCCTAGTTCATTTGTGTTACCGGGGTACCTTATTTACTCCACAACAAATTCAGAGAGTACAGCAGTTAAAATTAGTGATCGAAGCAAAAAAGATGAGGATACTAGTCCGAATAATTTGTAGAGTGATGATAAATAACACTAGACAGCGTTCTGAAAGTTAGAAATCATTCAGGAAATAACACTTCCATATTCGAACCATAAGACATCTTTTTCTATTAATAACAGACATGTTTCTCATTATAACGTCAACGCCATATTGGTTGTGCTATTTTCAACTCAGTAAAATTCATTCATCTTATTTAATGCCAGTGACTCGACAGAAAGATTCGTGATGAGAATGGTGTCTTTTTTTCTCCCCTCCCACTTGTGCCATCTGTGACACAACAGCTTCCTATTCACCAACTTATTGATCTCACGAGATTGGAGAGTGGACGACGTGACACGTGTCTCTTCTACTAACAACAAAGCAACTGGATATCATGTCAATTCGACATCGTCACTGGTCGCTTGTACTGTTCGGAATGTCAGTTTTTTGTCAAGGCGTTCTTATAATTGCATCTCTCGTGAATTCTCTGTTCAACAATAATATGGTCGATGTACACCTGCTGTAGAGTGCTAATTAGCTAGCTCATCTTGCAGATCGATTTTAAGAGGAATCAGGCAAGGGTAAGTGTTTTTAGGGTTACTGGCAAATGTCAGGGCCCTAGTATATCTTAAAGAGACGCCATTGAACATGGAGATCACGGTAGTATAGGCAGACGTCAGCAAACTCTGAAGAAAAATTCATTAATAAAAATACTTAAGTTTTACACTATTTTCATTCATTTTTGTCGCCACATTTTCACAACGTTTCGTCCATTGTACACTCCGGCCTTCTTCAAACTGAACCCTTTATTTCGCTCGTTGGGGTAGACTGTTCTAGTTCCACGTGCCATGTTTTTAATGGATGTCAGTTATCAGTTATCTCCTGTTAATTCCCCTCTGCAAGTTCTCCACTGCCTGTAACGGGATATTGAACTCACACTCTTTGGGTTCTGTCACTGGATCTAACCAACGCCTTTATCCACTGTGCCATGTGTCCTTGAGGACATCTGTGCATGAATATCTGGGTATTATAATCCTAATGTCTTAGCAATCAGTTTTTTTTTACTAGTGCTCATATTGCAATTTTTTGCTGTTATCATATTATATTTTTACCAGAGCTCATATTGCAATTTTTGTTGTTATTATCGCAGTCTACACCAGTGAGCGAAATAAAGGTTTCAGTTCGACATTCCAACCACCTGAAGAAGACCGGAGCGTAAAACGGCCGAAACATTGTGATAAATATGGCGACAAAGATGAGGACAATAGTTCGAATAATGTAAATAGTGTACATAATACCTCATCTCAGAAATATAGACAGATACTTAAGTTTTATGATATAGATTTTTTCTTCTTCTATGTGCAGTATCTGTTCAGGACGTTGGCGATCATGGCTCTCCACATTTTTTTGTCCTTTGTAGCTCTTATTAAATTTTGTCGGTTTTTCCTCCTAAACCCTGCCAAGACTTCCATTTATTCTAACTCCCTAGGTTGGTTATGGTGGTTTTTCTAAACGTAACTGTATATGTGGCACAAAGCCGAAAGTATGGGGTGCCCAGTGAGGATTGAACTCACGATTCATTTGTAACTGATCTAGCGAAATAAGCTTACTAACCATTACACCACATCGAAGTGCCCAAATGATTTTGTAAGGTAAACTTAGATGTGGCACAAGGCCGAAAGTGTGGGGTATCCAGTGAAGATTGAACTCCCTACTCAGTCGTAAAACTTCCTAATTGCTCACATGTTCAGTTTGATATTCCCAGTATCCTTCTGTAGAACCCTATTTTTGTTGTCTTTTATCTCTTCTTCATCAGTAAAGAAATTGTCCAGTAGTCAATGCCATTTAGAAGGATCGATATTACATAACAGTTCATCACTTTGTATCGAACGTAATTATCCTGTTTCTTAATACTTCGCTTAGCTTTTGGAAGGCATCTTTCGCTGTAGCAATACACCTTCGGATTTCGGTGTCGCATTTTCCGGCCTCTACCTAGATATTTAAATCTTTGCACAGGCTTGATTTTGTCGTCTCCAGTTCGTAGTTCGTATCTTGGGCTCTTCCTTTTCCTGATAACCATTCTGTCTTCTTACAATTGATACTTAGTCCTTCCTTCTCACTTTCCATTACTAAGTTCTTGTAGTTTCCTTTCTGTGTCTTCTATCAACACAGTGTCATCTGTATATCTTATGTTGTTAAGATTGTGGTCACCAATAATGAATCCTGGTAGGACTTCTAATTTTCCCAGGATCGCCTCATGTAGTAAATAGGTCCGGTGAGAAGACACGCCCTTGTCTTACGCCTCTTTCTATTTTTGTGTATTTTTGTGCTTGTCCGTTTGCAGGCGTGGATTATTCTAATATCTTTCTCAAATAAATCAAGCTTAACGAACAGTTCCAGTAGTCCTTTGTGTCGTAATTGTGCAAGAAAAAAACTCTAAGTAGTGACCTCAGGAGTGATGAAAGTTATTTTCAACTTAAGGGTAAAACTGCAAATATTAAAGAAGCCCAACAATGCCTAAATTGTAATACGACAAATTCCAAATGTGCTTTGCCAAGGCTACATACGATTTTTGAATTCAGAGTTGTCCTTTTCCTAGACCGGTTGCTATCCAAGGCTATAAAATCCAGTCTTTCTTGCTACCCACCCACTGCTGGGAGTGGGGAGAAGAGATGGATTCATACCTTTCCCAAGTGAATTCACATAAATAATATTTACGAACTCGACTAGAATTCGAACTCTGCTCTCCGATTTCTCCTGGACGCTATCCATTACTCCAACCGTGTCTTCACAAATGTAATCATAGTTAAGAATAAATATGAAACTTTAGAATAGGAACTGAAAGTAGAACGACTTATCGGAAACATTTGTGATAAGCAGTGAAAGAATTCATCCCGAGGTAAGAAAGATATGAAAAAAGGAAAAGAATAAATAAAATTGTTGACCGAATGTAACGGGGGGCAGTAGCTAAGAGCAAGAAATGGCATGGAATAAATAACATAAAGAAAGAAAACATCAGAAACAAATGCAAGCAACCAAGAGAGGAATGGCTCAATGAGAAATATGCAAGGATCGAAAAACTGTAGGCGTGCACAAAAACATCAAAGAAATATCTGAATAGAATGAGAGAATAATCATAATGGACAAAGAAAAGCTATTATAGTGGTGAAATGAATACACTGTAGAGCACTTACATGAAAATAAAAAAAATACAGTTCACAAAACATTGTATGATCATCTTTCGCTATCTTCATATTAAAATTAACACTAGCGAAGATAAAGAGGGAAAACAGAAGAACCAGGCAAGATTGTAATCTAGATACTAACAACTTTAGATTTCGGATCGATTAGGTTATTGAAATATATGACAGCGGTGAAATACGGGAAGACCAGAAGATCAATCTTGATAGAACTGCCAAAAATACTATGTGCGAATATATGCGGATTCCATCATATAATCAGTTTTCTGAGCTACATAATAAGGTAATAGTTAGGACTCCAATGAATGCAGCTCGCTTCAGAATTAAACAGGATATAGTGGGACAATAGTAGCCTTTATCAACACTCTGGAACAGCAAATGCAACTTTCATAATCAGAATGCTTTCAGAGCGAGCTATAGAAGTGCAAATAGGCCTATACCTATGTTTAATGGATTACTCAAATACATTCGACAAAATACAACAAAAAGTACTCCTTGGAGTGTTAGGGGAGGTTGATCTACATGGGAAGGATATTCAAATAATCTGTAAACTTTATTGGGAAGAAACAGCTCGCGTGCAGATAGCGAACGCATGCACATAATTAGAAAGAGGAAAAAACAAGTTTGCATTATTTTAATGAAATTGGTTAACGTTCCCAACGAGTTGATTCTAAGAAAACTATAAAAAAAAGTAAGATAAAACACAGATTGACCCAATACTTTTTGACTGGAATTGAATAGACGAGAAACTGTCCTGAAGCCGTCGATGTTACAAGCTTTGAGCGTATTGCATTTGTACAACTGTTGATCACACCAGATTATGCGTTCCCTCCCAGAAATTGTAACTAAGTATAATTACAGTATAAACCATAGGTTGGTTTTGTGGGTGCTAAAGAAACACATGTGCCTGAGCAGGTACCTGTAACAGGGATTAGTTAATCCTTTAGCAGACACGGTAGTCTCATGAGACTGACAAATGCTTACTACTACTCTTACAAAAGGCTATTGTAATGCAGTATTCGATGTGATCCGATCTTATTATACTAGTGAAATAACCAAAGTTACTAATCATCACGTTGCATTTTAAATGTTTAGTTACTAAGATTAGCTAAGCTTGGCTCAAGGTCATGGTAATGGGGCGCTAATGACGAACAAACTCACTAAGCTCTACATTGCGGGATGTTTAAATCGCAAACTGCTACATTGATTTTGAGTCAGATTAACTTTGTCTGGTACAAAGTTACAAATAATAGTACTCCTATGAATAGAGTTTTGATGCCAGCTATGGGCAAATATTGAACCCCCAAACTGGGGACAAAACTCAATGAAAGTATAAACAATTTTATAGTAAAAATACCGGCAATACATTTTCATAGTTTAAAAAATTACCAGCAATATATTTTTGAAAAAAATATTACCAACAATGCATATTTTGTCAAATAAATTACTAATGCTCACAAGAAAAATAAAATAAATTTTGGCATTAAATGACCCACAAAGAGTTGATATGCTGCGAAACAAACTTTGTTTTTATATTTCATTTATTGTTTAAAATAATATCGCGTGGAAAATTACTGGGTCAGTTATTTATTGTTTGCCTTAGATTTATTTTGTAGTGTAGACTTGCTGTTTTTGTTAATCAAAGTTCATTGTAATTTAAAAATTTATTTTAATCTCGTGATTCGGCTTTTACTAAAACATACAAACTCTTCTTTTAAAGCCAAAGTTTTTAGTATGTTAGGCATTTGCAGACAAATACGTGGCAGTTGATAAATTGCTGTTATGAAGTTCGTCTGACGCCCGGGTTCTGGTTCATAATACTGTAAGGGAAGGCTAGAACAAAAGGTCGTGTCAAGAACAGGGTTCATCACATGAGAGACATGGATTATTAATCATGGAAGAGAGAATACCGTAGTTCAGTGCGGCAATGCGTACGACTCAAACGCTCCGCCTCGTGACCCACGTTGCGACGACCGTTCCTATAAGCAGACGTTCTACTAATAACGTATGAACGAGTCCATATTCAACCATAAGGGTAGAGAAGGTAGGTGGCCTTTCTACACAAGAGAGAATTGTAATAAATTCTTTCCTCCAAAGATCTTCAGATAAATTGGGGCCCTTAAGCATAGCAAGCCTTAGTAAATCACCTGAATATGCTGGTTGTCAAAATGATCGTATTAAAGATAAAATCCGTTAATAGTTTTTTTTTGGGGGGGGTTGTCTTTCTGTCATACTGAAGGAAACTGAAATAAAGGAAAAATTACTGTGAAGAGACAGGCACAAAATGTGCTCTACTGTGTTTGTGTATTCGCTGGCGGTAGGCAATCTGAGAATTGTTATAACTTCCTGAAGAAGGTAGGGGGGTATAATATATTACCGCCATCTTCATATTCCATAGTTTTCCCTGGCAGGGTCCTGTTATTTATTTATTTCTTATTCAACTTTATCTACTAATCTGACGGAACAATGCCATCCACGATCTAGCAACTCTTGCTTTCTATATTTACAATTAAATTTGATCTCCAAGACTGGACTGCGTAACTTGACCAGTTCAATCCATATATTTGTGTTGAAAGCCGGGATGTTTATTCATGAGTAGCATGTTTTGAGCGAGTAGGCCTGGCGGAGCCTGTTCAGATCAAATCACAGCCGAAGTTTTTGAATCACGGACAGGTAGCCATTGATTTCATTGGGAGAATTATCCACCCTGGCTGTTGACTTCAGTCTACGAAGCCCTTCACTCAATGATGCTATTTCATCACTGTACTGGCTGCATCCATAACTACGGCTACCGGCCTATCCCATTGAGCAAGATGGCCTACAAGACAGTTTCCTTTGCACTTTAATTGGTTTTGTTTTGAATCCTATTGCATGCCTAGCCAAATTCCTCATCAGAAAGATCAAATGAATGAATCGGTTTAGTCACCGTGGACCCGACCGTTCACCAAGTAGTACTGGTTCACATCGTTCCAGTGGCACTCGTAGATTGAGCAGACGTAAATTTAGTACTAAATCTTATTTAGTACTGCTCTGATACTGTCCTCTCCATTTTGACTAAGTTAAATATTATAAATACAATTTTAAAAAAATCATTTCTTCCAAAGTAAGGCGGTAAAGCTACTAAGACGCAAGGGGGGTTACTGAGTGCGAGAAAACATGAGGAAAAGAAAACATTATTAAGGAGATTGACATTGCATTTAAATTTAAAGATCAAAATTGATCAGAAAACACAAAGCCGGAAGAGAGTTCCACAAGCGAGAAGTGTGATAGAACTTATGGTTATATCTAGTAATTTCAACTGTAAAATAATGAGACCTAGCTGCCAATCTAGTACTGAAATTCATAAAGTAAAGATACCAATGAGGAAAGCTCGTCGGAACAATTTCCATGAAAGAAAAGGCAGAGGGAAGTTACATTACGGCAGTGAGAATGTGACTGGAACCAAGATGCTAGGTCAGTATCAATAAAATGGCTGATTCTTTTTTGTATTTTATAAAGAATCTCTAAGTACATTGCAGAATCACCCGACAAGATGCGACAGCAATATTCAATGCAGGGACGAATGGTAGACTTATAAATACGTAAGATAGTTTCTAGCAAGAAAAATTGTCCATCATGACACATTGAACCAACTTTCTTAGCAGCAGAGCTAGCAGTTGTATCACTATAATCTTTCCACTTCATGTCAGCGAAATACGTAACAAACGTAGGCGTAACCTGTTATTATTTTATTCAATAACTAAAAAAGGAAAAAAGAAGAAAGAAAAAGAAAAACAGATGCAAAGAAAAAAGTTAAAAAAAAAGAAGCAAAAAATAAAACTGCGCGTGTCACTGAAAAAAAAAAGGTAATTTGTAAAAACGTTATGTTGCTTTCTGTATAAGCAGTAAGCAACTGGTTTATATCGACCAGATTCATGCTTTTTGTAAAAAGCGCTGTCAGTAAATTAGAATCTGCATTTACTTGTATATTTTGCTGCCCGCTCTTTGACGTGAAAAGAATTGTGTGCTCGGTTGGATCCTGAAAAAAAACGAGTTTCACAATTTGATTATTAAGGAAACGCAGAAAGACATCTCACTAAATAGAAGCCGAAATATCGTCTGCTGATTTGTTCTGTTGAGACGTTATCTCTTGACGCCATTGTATTTTGTTACTGAAAGTCATAATAGCTGTAAGTTTGCAGCCGCTTATTTCATTATTGTTTTTATTTGGCAGATATTTCTTTTAGTTTGTAATGAGAGTATTTGTGCATTGTGGGTATTATATGTTTTACTAGTATTCAACTGACGGCTTGATTGAACGAATTCGGTATGCTCTCGTGGCATTTGTCTGCCTTTAATACTGAAGAGAGGACATAATCAATCTCCAACTACATTGCCATAATCTAACAAATAAACTACATTCGCTTTTATAACAGATACATTTTACTCATTGTTTTATAATAAATAAATAATACTCAAAATACAAAATCAAAGAACAATTTGCAATGTTATTCGTCCTGACCTGGCATCTCTGTTCTCACTTTCATGGTATCTGTTCTGATGAGTTTTGGTCTGTAGTACATCGACTATGAATTTAAGCGCAGTAGTAGATTGGCAGGTTTCATCATTGGAAAGGGCTAGATATAACTTTTAAGTTCTATGCTAACAGTTTCTTCTCTCGCACTTCTCACTTGTGGAATTCTCTTCCGGATTCTTGCTTTCTAATCAATTTTAATCTTTAAATTTGAATACAATGTCAATCGTCATCTTTTGTCGACTTGACTATTGTTATCCTCTCTCAATAATCTTTTTTTTTTTCGCGATTCTTTTACACTCAGTAACCCCTTGCCTCTTAGTGGCTTTATCGCCTTGACTGGGGTGAAATGATTACAAAAAATGCTCGGTGAATTTTTTTTTTTTTTAATGCTGAAAACCGTTATACCACTTGGAACCACCAGTGTTAAATATATTTCTATTGAAAAGGCATCTAGAGATTCGATGAAATTGCTGTCATTTGGTTCAAGGCGATGACCACCAGATGCTTCCGGGATCAAATATATTTCTGATGATAATTATTGAAGTCTATGAGAATATTGATTTCTGAATACTTGTTGTCACTTGATCTCTGGTGACAGCCTGGTACAAAAATGCATAACAGCAATAATTATATAATGGTTGAGATTAGGAGTTTTAAGACATATCTAACGTAAGACGGTCTTTAATAAATTATATTGCATTCAAGTGAGATCCACTAGTTTTTGTTTTGAGTATCTTTTACTGTAATTAAAAGAAAAATCATTGCTTCATGGTCAAAAGTTTAATTATAATGAAATCATTGACTCAGAATTTTAGTTTTACGTCTTAAATCTGGATTAATATTTTTTTAAAAATGAAATTGGTCTTAACCTGGCATCCCTACTGCAGTCACCCCCCACCCACTGTAACGCAGTTTCCATGTGCCTTTTTATATAAGTAATTCCACCATAATTGTTCTTCCCTCGTTAAAACTTATACTTAACATCAGGAAGAGACAGTTCAGCTTTCTATGGTACAGAGTGAGGAAGGAGGGTTTGGAAAATCTGAGACTCACAAGACAGATTAAAGGCAAGAGAGACAGAGGAAAGCAACGCATAACACTTAGTGAGCTTGGGTAAATAGATGGCGGAACAGGATTTAGGAGAAATAACAAAAAGACAAAATTTACTAAAACCTACAAAAAAACAGGAAATTATGGAGAGCCATGATCGACAAAGTCCTGAAGGGACACAGCATGTAGAAGAAGAAGAATGAGCTTGAGTAAATGGATGGCGGAACAAGGTTTAGGAGAAATAACAAAATTTATTAAGAGCTACAAAGGACAGGAAGTTGTGGAGAGCGATGATCGCCCACATCCTGGGGAGACACGGCACATAAAGAGAGAGAGAGATACTAGATTGGCAGCTAAGTGTAATAGCTTCACTGCTGAAATTATTAAGTGTAACGGTGAGTTCTACTCTAATAATTTCTTTTGACACATTTCTCTCTTGTTGAACTCTTCCGGCTTTTAGCTTTCTTGTCAACAACGAACTTCAGTAATTTAAAGGCAATATCAATCGTCATCTTCTGTCTCCTTGAAACCGTTTCTTTTTATTTAACTCAGTGTTCCTTTCACTTTCAGTCACCCCACGGCTCCTAATGGCTTTTATTTCCTTGCTTAGGGCGAAATGATTAAAAAGAAATTAAAGCCTGGAAAGAAAGAAAGAAAAGCCGAACGGTAAAGTAACAATTTCAACAGTTAATTTTGCAACGGAATTTGTTCGAATTAAAGGCAGTGATTTGATATTATATTCTAGAATTTAATAAATAGAGAGGCTGATGTTCTACTTAAAGGTCGCTTTCTTGTTCAATGAAAGGAAGGAAAAGTTTTAATTAAATTTAGGCAAAGAGCGTCCGCGCGCGAGAGACGAGATTAACGGTTTAAGAAAGTAAAAACGCGTAATATTTAGGTAATTTTTGAGGGATTTAGATGACGAATGGAGGAGGGGATTTTTCTTGAATATTTTAGAGGTTGGTGTGAAATAATTGAGGGAATTTTTTTACTAAATGGCTCCTTTATACCATTCAGAGCCAATAATTTATTCTTCATGAATAATTTAAAAACGATCTTTCAGTTTTGGGTGTTCGATTTTGCGAACCAATTTTAAAGAAAAAAGAAAGAAAGAAAGAAAGATGCAGCGTAAAGAAAGAAAGAAAGAGCGATAAAGAATGAAAGAAAAGAAAAAATACACGAAGAAAAATAAAGTGAAAAAGAGAACTGAATAAAGAAAAGCAAAAAAGATATTACGAAAGTCGTTGTGGCAGTAAAGCTTCCTATCATGTTGGCTCACGACGTCAAAACAGATAGTGATAGTAGTATAAGTTGAACTACTTTGCCGATAATCCGGCAGTCTGGAAAAATGGAGTCTGACATGAAAGTGCGTACGGTACAGGGCTGTGCTATTCGGAAAAAAATGCACCCGTTGATAATCATTAGCGCTTGCTGAGTGTTTACGGAAGCAAAAAAGTGATACTGACAATGCCAATTTCGTCTACCTAATGGTAGCTGAGATTAAAGATGTTAATGGCAGTAATTGAAGGAGGGGAACGACATCGAGTATGATACTGACAATGAGAACAGAAATGGTATAATGGTAACAAAGGTGTTGGTAAGGGCAGTCACATTCATATTGAAGACGGTCGGGCCGGTAACGTATTAGACTGTATTTTTTTATTTTTTATAGAAAATGTCGCCAAAAGAAGCAAACAGAAATGGTGAATGAATTTAATTATAGCCTGAAGAATTTGTTTTCGTTTTTTTTTCTATTTTCTTTTCTTTCTTTCTTTTATCCTTCTTCTTGCTTTTTCATGTCTTTTTCTTTCTTTTCCTGTTTTTTTCTCTTTTTTCTTTTTCCTTTTCTCTCACTTATATCTTTCTTTTCTTCTCAGTCTTCCTTTATTTTCATTTTCTCCTCTCTTTGCCTTCTATTTTCTCTCTTTTTCTTTTCTTTTCTTTTCCATGCACTCCCTCTTTCTACATTTCTTTATAAACTTTTGTTTTTCTTTTCTCTCTTTTCCCTTTTTTATTTTTCCTCTTTTTCGTCCTCTATTTTTCTTTTATCTCTTTTTCCTTTGAATCTTTCTCTTACAGCTTTTTTTTCCTTTCCCCTTTTATTTCCTTTACGGCATTCACTTTTTCTTTTTTTCTCTGATTCTTTTCTTTTCTTTTTTCTTCTCACTTTTCTTCTTCTTCTTTCTCTTTTCCTTTACTTTTCTCTCGTTTTCCTCTCCCCCCTCTCTCTCTTTCCTTTTTATTTTCTTTTTATTCTCATTTACATATTTTTTTCCCCTTAACCCAGTTAGCAGATGTACCGCAGGGAGACATTAAATGAATCTGTCGTATATCATTATTACTTATTTGCCTAAGGGGTGAACGAAAGAACCTCGTGTTCTTAACATAAACTAGTCTACATAATTGCTTTATGAAAATGCAAGGTGTATACTGCTGACACATGTAAAAAGGCAATTTAATAATATATGTCAGCTAAATGGTTAAGGTATCAAATACATATACTTAAGGTCTGAAACATTTCCAAAGAATTGAACGCTTTTACTATACGATTCAAATTTCATAATGCGGAATCATTTAGGCAAGTACTATATACTATACACACACACACACACACACACACACACACACACATATATATATATATATATATATATATATATATATATATATATATGTCCATTTAATTACCAATGGCACAGAGTCTGAGTTTCATGCACAACGTAATCTTCAGATGCTGCATTGAGTCTCAATTCTCAATACAGAACCTGAAAATTACGTTGTGCATGAAACTCAAATCGACAACTAATGAGGAAAATGCATATTTATTAATATATAATAGCTCTGTCATATTACATCAACCCTATTTTATTAGCACCCAGCACTCAGTGTGCGATATTATATATATATATATATATATATATATATATATATATATATATATATATATATATATATATATTTTACTGCACCTAAAAGAATAAAAAAAAACTTTGTCAATACTAAAACAAAACAATAAGCTAAAACCTGAAGGAGGAATTTATTCTATCTATATTGAGATGCCTGTAATAATTTTCACAAAAATATACAGGAGAAACCTCAAGGAATCTAAATATAAGATTATATGAACACAAAAGGGACATTTTACAAGATAATACGTCAAATGTATTAGTTGCTTATTGTACGATACTGACCACAATTTTGACATAAAAAATGCTACTCCGATCAAGGGAGAAAATAACTAAGACTAAGATATTTAGAAAGTGCCTTGATTGCAATGTCATCTACAGTAAATTTGCGCGCTGGCTCTTACAGCATTTCACCAATCCTGGAAGATCTATTATCACAGGGTGGGCTACCTAATAGTCAAAGTGATGGAAGCAAAAAGAAAAAGAATCTAAATGAAATCGTTTAGATTATATACCAATAAATGAATAATTAATAAATCAAATTAAAAATTAAAATGTAAAATTCCCAGCATCCCTCGTTCGTGCGCATGTGTAGTCGCACCAAATGGACAAAATGCATCACGCGAAAACTTATTCCCACTTTGTCATACATTTCTTTCCCTCCAATATTGTTCATGATATATAAAAAATTGTATTTCCTTATCTCACACTCATACACACAAATCTCTCTCTCTCTCTCTATATATATATATATATATAATATATATCTATATATATATATCTATAATATATATATATATATATAATATATATATATATATATATATATATATATATATATATATATATTTATATATATATATATATATATATATATATAATTTTATTTTTTATAATTATATATATAATTTTTTTAATGCGATATATTTCTATCACCTCTAACTTTATTTTTTATTGGATACTCGTATTTGAATAGATATTCCGTTTATTTTACACATTATTTATTTTGTGTATCGATCTGCAAACTAAGTAAAGAAAATGTGCTCTCACGCAGGATTTGAATCCGCGTTCCCCATTTCCAGGCGGAACCATCATCTGATCCGGCGTGCTTTTACCTCTCGGCTACGAAGAGCTTCACAATCAAGCAAGGTACTAATTTGCCTTTAAAACACACTCATTCGTTCAGATTTTTCTCGAAACACGTACCTACTCAGCATAGTATCTGAAACTTAAACAAAGTAATTTCTAAAGAATTAAATCATTATTAAGTTTTCTTGAGCACACAAACCGGTAGACGAAATAAACAGTGTTTAAAATAAACGGAGCGTCTACTGAAATACGGGTATCCAATAAGAATAACGTTTGAAGAAATAAAAATATGTCGGATTACAAAATGAATCATTAATTCTTTAGAAATTGCATTGTTTACGTTTCGGATATGAGTAGACTGAGATAGATAGATAGATAGATAGATAGATATGAGTAGACTGAGATAGATAGATAGATAGATAGATAGATAGATAGATAGATAGATAGATAGATAGATATGAACAGACTGGGATGGACAGAAACCGTTTGAGATAAATCTATCACATTTTAAGCGTTCTCTTTTTTTTTTTTCTTTTATAATTTTTTTATCCAGCAAACTTTTCATAGCTTTCTTTCTTTCTTTCTTTCTATCTATCTTTCTTTCTTTCTTTTTTTCTTTCTTTTCAATATCTTTCCTTTCGCTCGATTTCATTTTTTCAATATTTTCCTTGTTCCTTCCAGATTTCACACCACACCGTCCCTTTAAGTGGAAAATGCCATCAGCATTTGCGCTCATCCACAAAAATCGATACCGCCCAATGAGCTGAACGGAGCGAATATTTTCTTACAAACATCGATTCCCAGTTGTTCGTTTAAGCCATGTCACAAATTTCACAGAGTATTCGCAATGTTTCGAATTCCTCGAACCACTTTTTGAATCTTGTTTTTATAAATTCCCATCAGTTCAACGAAAGGTTTTTCTATCGTTTTTTTTTTATTTTCTTTAAATAAATTCGCTTATAACAAAATAGCGCTGTATTTGTTAACACATACAATGCAGAAGGATTTATCAGCTTTGTGTATTAGATTTTTGTGTAGTTAATGTTCGAAGTAACACCATTATACAGACACAGCACCTGAAACGTGTCGGGGGCTAACTCAGATATTAAAAGTGAAGGGGGCTACATCAGATGCTAAAAGTGAAGGGTGCTAACTCAGATGTGAAAACTGGAGGGGGCTAACTCAGGTGTTAAAAATGAAAGGGACTAAGTCAAATGTTAAAAGTAGTGGGTGCTAACTCAAATATTAAATGGGGTCGGTGCTAACTCAGATGTTAAAAGTGGAGGGCGCTAACTCAGATGTTAAAAGTGGAGGGGTACTGAAGGGACACGGCACATAGAAGATCGTGCCGATCAACATTTTCGCATATATAAAAGATTTAGATTTAATTAATTTTTTATGGCTTATCAACCCTTTGTGGGTTATTTAAATCTGAAACATATTTTGGATTGTAGTAGGTCGATTACAGAATCCTTGGTGTTCCGTCGCGGTTTTTCACCTAAGTAGTAACCAGGTTCGATATTGCTTAACTTTGGCGATCGAACAAGAACCGGTGTTTTCAGTGCCATTTGACCGTAAGTAGAAGCTTTAGAAGCTAATGTTCCGGAACTCCTGTTACTGTTACTCCTGTTACTGTTACTCCCGTTACTGTTACTCCTGTAAAAATTAATGTCGGTAATGATTTCAAATAAGTTATATTTTTGTCGTCGATTGAGGTTAAAAAGACAAAATTTAGTTTTTGGTTCCAGCAAAGAATGACGGGTTATAATTTACCCAATCCCAACCCCGCCCGCTTATAATAACATCGATGTACAATAGTAATGGTATTTACTAAATTTAACTTATTTTCCTGCTTATAAGAAGCTCCGATGACATTAGAGGCCCCCACCCAAATTTTGAAGAAGAAGAAGAAAAAGAAGAAGAAGAATAATACAACAAAGGGCCGCAGCCGTAGATCACCCGGTTGTCATCGAACCAGTGAATTTTAGTCTGGGAAACTAGCTTATTAACCATCCTATGTCCCTGGTAAGTGCATTTACAAATGCTTAGCTTAGTCTGGCACAAGTTTATAAATATGGGAGCTCTCATGGTTAAACAGTTGTTATCACGATGTTTCGGCTGTTGCGCCCTTCGGCCTTCTTCAGTTGTCTGTGGATCCGGGTAAAATACAATGAATTTCTAGCTGAACACTTTCTTTAATCTATGGTGTAGACTGTTCTCGCTTCGATGTCCGTGTTTGTGGATATCTCATCGCGAAACAATAGATTAATGGATTAAAGGGTTTACTCCGTGAGTTTGGTGGCATAGTAATTGTGAGTTCAATCCCTGGGCCGGGTAGCACAGACTCTGTGGAAACGGGCCGAGCAATACTTGAGCAGTACTAAATAAAAAACAAACTAGATGAGATATTCCTAGACACGGACAGAAGGACGAGAACAATCTATCCCCGTAATAAAGGGCTCAGTCCGAATTTCCTTAAAAGTTACTCGGATTGACAAGTATCAGATGAAGGTCAGAGGACACAACGATGTGATAATAAGAATAAAAATATGGAGAATAGCTTCTTCATGGTTCTTCTTATCGACAAACACCTGTTAAAGACCGGAGGGCAAAACGGCCGAAATGTCGTGATAATAACAACAAAGATGAGGATAATAGTCCGCCTGTTAATAATTTTTGTGGATTCCGTAAATGGAATCCTGTACAAATAAATAAACAAACGCCAGTAATTGAGATAGAAAAATAAGTGTATTAAACATAAGAATACAGACTTGAAGTGAAGATTAGTAGTCCAGGAATGCGGGTTAGTAGAAAGTAAATGTACAAGTCTTTGTAAGTAAAGCCGTAATCATCTCTCTTTGTGGACTCTTGTATAACTCTCTGAGAATACCCCGTGTCTGTCTCCGTATCTCTCAACCTGTCTCAACGTATCTCCACGTATCTCAACCAGCATGTATTCTCTCTGTCAGTATAAGTATACTTTGGACGAGTCCATCTTATGCAAAAAGGGGAAAGCCCCACAACAATAATGTAAATAATGATAACTCCTCATCCCAGAAATTCAGACAGAAAACTCGGCAAACATGTGCCTTCATGCTAGCAAATAAACAGTGTGACAAATTGACGTTTTTTTCCGATGTCACTGCTTTTATCTTAACTAACTTCACTCCCTTGGCGGTGTTTATTGTTTTAAAAAATGATGATTGGAATTGAAATAAAATATAAAAATATGAAAGTCAATTTATACATTTTCTTTGTTCTTGAGAACTGACAACAAAAATAATGTTTCGGTTTTTATTACAATTATAATCATTATTTTTTTTTAAAACAATAAACATCGCCGAGGAGGAGTTAAACTAAAAGCAGTATCAAGGGAAAAACCGTCCTTTTGACACTCCGTTTTTTATCAGGCACGAAGTTCCATGTTTGCCGAAAATTCACTACATGCTGCGTGGCTAGCTTACTAACCATAAATATTTACTGTATAATCTAGCATGAGAACACAAACGTGGAACACTCAGTAAGTATCGAACTCAGTACAATAATAATTGCAGCGAACTACCCCCATTTCCTTCGGATTTCATTGGTGAGATGCAAGTTCCACTCGAGTAGCTTCTTTCAATAAACCGCTGCTTTGTGGAACTGACTCCCAAGAGGATGCTTTCCCGATCGCTACAATTTTAACTTGTTCAAATCTAGGGTCAACTGTTATCTTCTTAAAATATCCCTATAAACTGTGCCTCTTACTCAGTAACCCTCTATTTCGACTGGCTCTTGGGCTTTGTACAGAGTGAACATCTTTGTAAAAAAATAGAAAAAATATTATTTACTGTTGGACGAGCTTGGGTGAAACGGCTAGAGTTAATGCCCCCCACCACCACCAAAAAAAAAAAAATGGATAGGAAAAAACTGCCGAGAATTTTTAAAAGAAAATTAGTTCAATATATATGTCAATTCATGAAATCTCGAAACCTCTATGCAGATTTAACGTCAAAGAAATATTTGCTATGGGATTGTCTGTGTTTGAGAAAATGACTCATTCTGTCGCTTGGCTATGTTCGTATCTTTAGATTTCAAACTAGGTTATCAGATAATCAAATATTGATAAAGCCTACTTTAACCTTTATTTTGACTGTGTTGACACACAGTGAAAGATAAACCCTTTTTTTGGTATTACATTTTTTTTTAGATGAATAATTGTGAAGAACAATCTACATCGGTATATATTTGATTCCGTCTTAATCTGTGAAGACAAAGAACAACATTAACGAATCTTCTGAGTAAAAAAGTTATAGTTAAACCGAACTACAATATAATTTGTAAACGTCAACAGTTACGAATTCTACACCTAGAAATATTGGCCACACAAACATTTTCCAAGGTCACTCTAACGAAATCCGTCACCCATATAGGTTGTTTGGGTGCCGAATATACAACAGAATGTAGCGAAGGAAAGCGAGAAGAAAGGACTAAGCATAAACTACTAAAAGACTGCATGGTCATCAGTAAAAGGGTGAGACCAAAATGCAAATTACAAATTGAGGATATTAAAATCAAACAAGTACAAACATTTAGATATCTCGAAAGTGTTCTAACAGAGGACAGAAAGTGCGACACTGAGATCTGAAGACGTATTGACATGGCCAAAGATGCTTTCCAAAAGCTAAGCAGAGTATTAAGAAACAGACAAAATTCGTTAGAAACAAAGACTACTGAACTGTTACGTAATATCTGCCCCCCCACCTGTATGACAGCAAATGTTGGACAATCTCCACAAAGTTGAAGAGACATGAAGCAACAGAAGTGTGGTTCTACAGAAGGATGCTGAGGATACCATGGACCGAACATGTGAGTTTTTTGACAGAATGGAAACAAAAAGGAAACCTATACTTGATATCAGAAAGAGACAGCTGAAATTTCTGGGGCACGTAATGAGAAAGGTAGGCTTGGAAAATCTGATACTCACAGGACAGATTGATGTAAAGAGGGACAGAAGAAAGCAGCCCGTGACATACTTGATGGACTTGAGTAAATGGATGGCAGAACAAACAGAGATTCGGATGAATAACAAAAAGACAAAAGTTATTAAGAGCTACAAGCGACAGGAAGATGTAAAGGGCCATGATTGCCTACGTCCAGAAGGGACACGGTACATAAAAGAAGATATACATTTACCTTAATAACGCGTCAGTAAAGAGAATTTCCATTTGTCTTTAACAATAATAATAATAATAATAATAATATATATATATATATATATATATATATATATATATATATATATATATATATATATCTAAATTAAATTGTACCATCACCGAAGTCAAGCAACGTCGAGTTTGATCAGTACCTCGATTAGTGACTGCTTGGAAATACCAGGTGGTGTAAGCTTGGATGTGCGGATGGTGTAATGATTAGTAATTTTTAATCGGAGAGAACCGAGTTCCAATTCCCGTTGGGTTCGTTATATTCACTTACACGCATGTACCCTTGGGAAAGCTATGACACCACCTCTTCTCCCGACAGCTATGGGTAAATTAGTAAAACTTATATTTTACTCTGGGCTCAACTGGTGTTGCCATCTGTTGGTGCGTTACAGAACTAATCTGGAAACTTTTTCATACAACCTCGTATATAATAAAGATTAGTATCTACTTGCCAGTTCGTACGAATCAAACCTATGTTTACCAATAGACTCATATATAACCTCGACCAATGTTTACTTATAGATTCCAGTATACATTCGACCAATAGTTACTTACGTAAAGTAAGTATAGTACTTAAGTACTATAAGCTCATGTATAAAATCCACCAATGTTTACCTATAGACTCAAGTATAAACATGAAAAATATTTTCTTATAGACTCAAATATAAACGGTTTTATAATAAACCCAACCAATATTTGCCTATGGATTAAAACCCGACTAATGTGTTGTATTTTCTGTCATCCGTTAAAAAATTTCTTGAAATTATCTGCGAGACAGTGAAGTTATATGATACATCCTTGTAGTTCTTTACTGAGTCTGACACAAGGACATACTAAAGGGGCTTTCAGTGTGGATTTGATTCATTATACTATCAAGCTACCTGTGAGATAATCCGGTTAAGCATCACGCCACGACAGGTGCCTAAAATATTAGCAATATGTTCACCATATGTAATTAATGAATTGTCTTGAGCCTTTAAATTTTCATGTTTGTGACAGATGTTTTCTTGGTCTCTGCTATTACCAATTCGCAATGCGACATTAGCGTTGGCTTCTACGCCAATGATTTTGCCAAGTAGAATGCACTGATATCATTTGGTATCAACTTGTTTTATCGCTGGGCTACAAGCCAAACCATCTGCAGCAATTTCTTTGTTTAACTGATGACACATAATTGGTAAAGTAGAAAATGTAACTCTTTTAAGAGACTTGCCTTGATATTCCACTTTTGATATTCTGGATTCTAGCAGGGCTCGAACACCGACGATAAACCACGGTGCTGTATTCCTTCAGAACGTGGATGATCATTGATCTCCACGACTTCCTACTCATTGTAGCTCTTAGCAATATTTATCTTTTCAATATGCTTCTCAATCTGTTCTGCCACCCATATATACAAGCTTGTTATGTCGGTTGAGCATGGGCCGCCACAACTTCCTATCATTTGTAGCTCTTAGCAAAGATTTTCTTTTCACTGTCTTTTGCAATCTCTGTTCTGTCACCCATCTACACAAGCTTGTTACGTAGGTTGATTATAGCTCTCCACAACTTCCTATCTTTTGTAGCTCTTAGTAATGTTTGCCTTTACGCTATTCTTTCCAGTCTTTGTTCTGCCATCCATCTATACAAGCTTGTTAGATACTTTGATTATGGCTCTCCACAACTTCCAATTCTTTGTAACACTTAGTAATGTTTGTCTTTACGCTATACTTTCTAGTCTTTGTTCTGCCATCCATCTATACAAGCTGGTTAGGTACTTTGATTATGGCTCTCCACAACTTCCTATCCTTTGTAACTCTTAGTAATATTTGTCTTTACGCTATCCTTTCCAGTCTTTGTTCTGTCATCCATCTCTACAAGCTTGTTAGATACTTTGATTATGGCTCTCCATATCTTCCTATTCTTTGTAATTCATAATAATGTTTGTTAAGTAGGTAGGGAGTTCGCGGACGCATCAGAAGTATGCGATATTTTGTCAAAAAATAAATAAATAAAAAGAAGAAAAACCTGCATTCAATAATAATAATAATAATAATAATAATTCTTAACTGGACCATAACTGACATTAAGTAGATGGACGCCAAAACGAGAAAGCTTCTCACCTGCTACCGTATGCATCATCCCAAGGCTGATGTTGATCGTCTGTATGTGCCCAGATCCAAAGGAGGAAGAGGATTAGTTCAACTAGAGCAGTCTTACAACTCTACTACAATTGACCTTCGAAGACACCTAGAAACTATAGAATACAGGATGATGATCTGTGTCAAAAGAACTTAAAAGTAATAAGCGACTTTCTTCAGTAATAAAAAAGCCAACAAGTTCAAAATGGAGTTTCAAGTGGGTGAAAAAATACAAGCATAATACACCGACTGAAGCTACAAAATAATTAAAAACGAAAGCAAAGGTAAATGCAACCGACCAGATACAGAACCATGGCTAGATAAACCGCTTCACGGTCAATACTCTGACCGTACCAAAAAAGCTGATGTAGACAAACCCCGTACCCATCAGTGGCTACGTATTGCTGGGTTAAAAGCTGAAACTGATGGTTTTACTCTTGCGCGCAGAACCAATGCTTGTTAATGAGAAATTACCAAACATAGATACTGAAAAATTGTTAGTCCAAAATGCAGATTCTGTGATAAATATCCAGAAACAGTTGACTATCTTGTATCAGGTTGCATGGTATTGGCACCCACAGAATATAAAACACGGCACAACAGAGCGGGCTAATATCTGCACTGGAAAATCTGCAACACTTACGGAAAGGAAACTTCAAGAAATCGGTATGAACACCACCCAGACTCGGTTACCGAGATATAGGACCTGTAACAATTTTATGGGACTTTATAATGTACACATACAGAACAATGAAAGCTAATCTTCCTGACATCGTGATTAGAGACAGCAAAGACAAAATGTGCCTCCTTATTGACATGGCAATCCCTGCAGACTGTAATGTATCTTTGAAGATCTACAAAAAACGATCAAAGTACAAGGACATTGAAATCGAAATCTCAAAAATGTGGCGCATGATGACATTAACAATTTCAGTTGTAGTTGGAGCCATCTGATCGAATGAAAAAGATTCCAATAGATTCATTAAAGAAATCCCTGGTAGATCATGCCTTAAAGAAATACAAAAGATTGTACTCAAAGTACAGCCCACACCTTACGAAAGGCTTTATCTATATAAAATACGTGCAATTTTTTTTTCTCAAAACTGTTCAGTTGAAAATGCCATGCTGCCATTTCTGACCTTAGGTCTCTGGTTGGGATCCGGAATAAAATGAGTATACACTAGAAGCCAAAGGAAATAAAACAACAACAACAACAACAATAATAATAATAATAATAATAATAACTAGTTTTAACCCCGTGAAAATTTCACGAATTTCCTATTTTAATATTTTGATGAATCTTAATTCTTAAGTTAATGATTGAATAATCTGTAGAAATTCCCTTATCACGCGGTTCAATATTTGAGCTTAACAACTTTAAGAAAATGTTGCAAGAATAATCATAAATGTGCATGCTGATCGTTAGTTTAAGAAGTAAGCGGGTACAAATGAAAAGATTTAGAATTGACAACTTTTCTCATTTCGCTGAAGTATATGGTAAACACTGCTATCTTCCTTGTCTTTCTTTCTTTCTCACTGAAATAAGGTAGTGTCTTTCCCCATCTTACACCGCGTTCAAATTTATGAGGTATTGGTAGGAGACATTAAATACTTTTATCTTCTCTTCTCTTCTTTCTTTCTTTCTTTCTTTCTTTCTTTCTTTCTTTCTTTCTTTCCACACGATCAAAAGAAATAGTCCATTATGTATGAGATATTGGCAAGGCGTAACGGTTGTGCGAACTAACAAAGGAAATGAGGAGCTATTATAATAGGATTTTTGTTTGTTTTTATTCTTTGAATTTATTTATATTTATTTTTTAGTTAGGATAAGAAAATAAAGGGGACAAGTTTTTTAAGGAAAGAAAGGGGACAGTATTAAAATATATAAAAGGCTTAATTAAAGCCGATATTTTAAAAAATAACAAAATAATATCTTTTACAATGTCAGAAACAAAGATGAGTGAGTGTAAAATGACTATTTTCAGCTGCCCGTGAGTAACACCGTGTATGGATCTCGTACAAAAGCTAATCATTCATAACAATTGCCGCGTTTTGGGGATTTTCTCAATGGAAACATCATGAACACTCATTCCACAAAGCGTGACTCACAAACGTCAGTCACCATGACGACCTTACATTGGAATCTACTCAGGCAAGTCATACTGTGCCTTATTTTAGAAAAATGGCTATTGTTAAAGAATTTCCCGGAAACCAGTTGAAGAATTAATCATTTTTGTTTTGTTTCTCTGATTTTTTTTTTTTTTTGGTACTTTTACTTTATTTTTTGGTCATTTCCTTTTCTCCTGTTTCTCTCTCTCTTTCTTTTTGGCTTTATTTTTCTCTTAATTTCCTTTTCTCCTCCTTTCTCTCTCTCTCCTTCTTTTTTGCTTTTTTTTCTCTTAATTTTCCTTTTCTCCTCCTGTTTCTCTCTCTTTTTTTTTTGGCTTTATTTTCTCTTTATTTCCTTTTCTCCTCCTGTTTCTCTCTCTCTCTTTTTTTTTGGCTTTTTCTCTTAATTTCCTTTTCTCCTCCTGTTTCTCTCTCTCTTTCTTTTTGGCTTTATTTTTCTCTTTATTTCCTTTTCTCCTCCTGTTTCTCTCTCTCTTTCTTTTTGGCTTTATTTTTCTCTTAATTTCCTTTTCTCCTCCTGTTTCTCTCTCTCTTTCTTTTTGGCTTTATTTTTCTCTTTATTTCCTTTTCTCCTCCTGTTTCTCTCTCTCTTTCTTTTTGGCTTTATTTTTCTCTTTTCTTTCCTTTTTCTCCTCTCTTTCTCTCTCTCTTTCTTTTTTGGCTTTATTTTTTCTCCTTTTCCTTTCTCTCCTTCTGTTTTCCTTTCTCTCTTTTTCCTTTTTTTCCCTTTATTTTTATCTTTTCTTTATTTCCCTTTCTCCTCCTGTTTCTCTCTTTTCTTTTTTTTTCCTTTATTTTTTTCTTTATTTCCCTTCCTCTTTTCTCCTCTTTTTTTCCTCTCTCCACTCTTTTTTGTATCTTTTTCTTTATTTTTCTCTTAATTTTCCTTTTCTCCCTCCTCCTTCTCTCTCTCTTTTTCTTTTTTCCTTTATTTTTGTATCTTTTCTTCCTTTTCTCCCTCCTGTTTCTCTCTCTCTCTTTCTTTTTTGGCTTTATTTTTCTCTTTATTTCCTTTTCTCCTCCTGTTTTCTCTCTCTCTTTCTTTTTTCCCTTTTATTTTTCTCTTTATTTCCTTTTCTCCTCCTGTTTCTCTCTCTCTTTCTTTTTTTCTTTTTTTTTTCTCTTTATTCCTTTTCTCCTCCTGTTTCTCTCTCTCTTTCTTTTTTCCTTTATTTTTTCTAATTTTCCTTTTTCTCCTCCATTTCTTTCTCTCTCTCTTTCTTTTTTTCTCTTTCCATTTCCTTTGTTCCTTTTTCTTCTCTGTTTCTCTCTTTTTTTTTGGCTTTATTTTTCTCTTAATTTTTTTCTTTATCCTCCTTTTCTCTCTCTCTTTCTTTTTGGCTTTATTTTTTTCCTTCATTTCCCTTTTCTTTTCCTGTTTCTCTCTCTCTCCCTTTTTCTTTATTTTTCTCTTTATTTCCTTTTCTCCTCTGTTTCTCTCTCTCTTTCTTTTTTGGCTTTATTTTTCTCTTTATTTCCTTTTCTCCCTGTTTCTCTCTCTTCTTTCTTTTTTCCTTCCCTTTTATTTTTCTCTTTATTTTCCTTCCTTCCCTCCATCCATGTATCTTTTCTTTAATTTCTTCCTTCTCTTTCTTTTTTTCTTTATTTTTCTCTTTATTTCCTTTTCTCCTCCTTATTTCTCTCTCTCTTTCTTTTTTGTTTCTTTATTTTCTTCCCTCTTTTCTCCTCCTGTTTCTCTCTCTCTTTCTTTTTGGCTTTATTTTTCTTTAATTTCCTTCCTCCCCTGTTTCTCTCTCTCTTTCTTTTTTCCCTTTTTTTTTCTCTTGTATCTTTTTTTTTTCCTCCTGTTTCTCTCTCCATGTATCTTTTTTTTTTCCCTTCTTCCCTTTCTCCATTATTTTTCTTTTCTTCCTCTCCTTCTCTCTTCCATCTCTTCTTTTCTTTATTTTTTCCTCTTAATTTTCCTTTTTCCCTTTTCTTCCTCTCTCTCTTTTTCTTTTTTTCCCTTTTCCTTTTCTCCATGTTAATTTCCTTTTCTCCTCCCTCTTATCCATGTATCTCTCTTTTTCCCTTTGGCTTTCCATTTTTTTCTTTCTTTCCTTTTCTTCTCCTCTTTTCTCTCTCTTCATCTTTTTTTTCCTTTTATTTTCTTTTTTTCCCTTTCCTTCTTATCCTGTTTTTCTCTCTTTTCCTTTTTTTGGCTTTATTTTTTCTTTCTTTCCCTTCCTTTTCCTCTCCTGTTTTTCTTTTATTTTTCCTTTTGGCCATTATTTTTTCTTTATTTCCCTTTTTCCCTCTTCCTGTTTCTTTTCTTTCTTCCTTCCTTCTTTTTTTCTCTTTTTTTTATTTCCCTTTCTCCTCCTGTTTCTCTCTCTCTTTCTTTTTTCCTCTTTATTTTTCTCTTTCTTTCCCATTCTCCTCCTGTTTCTCTCTCTCTTTGGTTTTTATTTATTTTTCTCTTTTCCTTCCTTTTCTCCTCCATGTTTTTTGTTTCTCCCTTTTCTTTTTGGCATTATTTTTCTCTTTATTTCCTTTTCTCCTCCTGTTTCCATGTATCTCTCTTTCTTTTGGCTTTCATTTTTCCCTTTTTCTCCTCCTGTCCATCTCTCTTTTTTTTTTCCCTTCTTTTTCTCTTATATTTCTTTTCTTTTTTCCTTCCTCCCTCTTATCCATGTATCTTTCTCTTCTTTTTTTTGGCTTTATCCATGTTCTTTTTTTTATTTCCTTTTCTCCTCCTCCATTTCTCTTTCTTTTTTCCCTTTTTTATTTATCTTTCTCTTTATTTCCCTTCCTCCTCCTGTTTCTCTCTTTCTTTTCTTTTTTAGCTTTATTTTTCTCTCTTTTTTTTATTTCCTTCCTTCCCTCTCTCTCTTTTTCTTTTTTCCTTTATTTTCTCTTTATTTCCTTTTCTCCTCCTCCTTCTCTCTCTCTTTCTTTTTTTTTTTTCCTTCCCTTTTTTTCCTTTTCTCTTTTTGTTTCTTCTCTCTCCTTCCTCTTTTCCATTTATCTTTTCTTTATTTCCTTTTCTCCTCTCCTGTTTCTCTCTCTTTTTTTTTTTCTTTATTTTTCTCTTTCTTTCCTTTTTTCCTCCTCACTTCTCTCTCATTATTTTTCTTTATTTTCCTTCCTTCCTTCTCTCCATGTAACTTTTCTCTCTTCTTTTTTGGCTCTCCATTTCTTTTTTTATTTCCTTTTCTCCTCCTCCATTCTCTTTTTTTATTTTTTCTTATTTTCTCTTTTTCTTTCCTTTCTCCCCTCCTGTTTCTCTCTCTCTTTCTTTTTCCTTTATTTTTTCCTTTATTTCTTTTTTCCTCTCCCCTCTCTCTCTTTTTTTTTCCCTTTTTATTTTTCTCTTTCTTTCCTTTTTCTCCTCCTGTTTTCTCTCTCTTTCTTTTTTCCTTTATTTTTCTCTTTATTTCCTTCCTCCCTCCTTTTCTTTCTCTCTTTCTTTTTTCCTCTTTTTCTTTATTTTTCCTTTCTTTTTTATTTCCTTTTTGGCTTTCTTTTTTTCTTTTTTTCTTCTCTCTTTTTCTTTTTTCTTTATTTTCTCTTCCATTTTTTTCTCCTCCTTAATTTCTCTCTCTCTTTCTTTTTTCTCCATGTCTTTTTCTCTTTATTTCCTTTTTCTCCTCCTGTTTTTCTCTCTCTTTCCTTTTGGCTTTATTTTTTCTCTTTCTCATCCATGTATCTTTTCTTTTCTCCTCCTCTTTCTCTCTTTTCTTTCTTTTTCCTTTATTTTTCTCTTTTCTTTTCCTTTTCTCCTCCTGTTTCTCTCTCTCTTTTCTTTTTTTTCTTTCCCTTTCCTCCTTTATTTCCTTTTTTCCTCCTTCTCCCCTTTCTCTCTCTTTTTTCTTTTTCCCTCTCCATCTCTCTTTTCTTTTTTTCTCCTCCTGTTTTCTCTCTCCTTTATCTTTTTATTTTTCCTTTTCTCTCCCTCCTGTTTCTCTTTCTCTCTCCTTCTTTTTCCATGTATTTTATTTTTCTCTTTATTTCTTTTCTTTCCTCCTTCCTCCTCTCTCCATTTCTTTTTGGCTTTATTTTTCACCCCTCTTTTCCTTTCTTTTCTTCCTTTGTCTTTCTCTCTCTTTTCTTTTTTCTTTTCTTTTCATTTTTTCTTTATTTCCTTTCCTCTCTCTCATCCATGTTCTCTTTTCTTTCTTTTTCCTTTCCCTCTTTTTTTTTTTTTGCTTTATTTCTTCCTTCCATCCCTCTTCCTCCTGTTTCTTCTTTCCCTTTTCTTTCTTTTTTATTTTATTTTCTCTCATCCATTTTTTTCTTCTCCCTTCCTCCTTTTTGTATGCTTTTCTCTCTCTCTTTCTTTTTTTTCCCTTCTTTATTTTTTTTCTTTTATTTCCCTTCCTTCCCTTTCCTTTTCTTTTCTTTATTTCTCTTCTTTCTTTTTGCCATTATTTTTTTCTTTGTTTCTTTTTTCCTCCTCCTGTTTCTTTCTCTCTCTTTCTTTTTTTTTATTTCTTCCTTTATTTCCCTTTTCTCCTCCATGTTTTTCTCTTTCCCTTTCTTTTTATCCATGTATTTTTTTCTTTATTTCCTTTTCTCCTCCTGTTTCTTCTTTCTTTCTCTCTCTCTTTCTTTTTCCCTTCCTTTTCTCTTTATTTCCTTTTCTCCTCTCATCCATGTTTCTCTCTTTCATCCATTTTTTTCTTTTTTTATTTTTCTCTTTATCCATTTCTTTTTCTTTGTTTCCTCTCTTTCTCTCATCTTTTTTTTTTATTTTTTCTTTATTCCCATTCTCTCCTTTCCCTTCTCCCCTCTCTCTTTTTTTTTTTGGCTTTATTTTTTCTTTCCATTTCCTTTTTTCCTCCTTCCTTCCCTCTCTCCATTTCTTTTTTTATTTTTTCTTTTTTCCATTCTTTTCTCCTCCTGTTTTTCTCTCTTTCTTTTTTCCTTTATTTTTTCTCTTTATTTCCCTTCTTTCCTCTTCCATGTTTTTTTCTTTTTTTCCTTTTTTCCTCTATCCATTTTTCTTTTCTTCCTTTTCCTCTCATCCTGTTTCTTTTCTTTCTTTTTCTTCCTTCCCTTTATTTTTCTTTTTTTTTTCCCTTCCTCTCCTCTTATCCATCTCTCTTTTCTTTTTTCCTTTCTTATCCATTCTCTTCTTTATTTCCCTTTTCTCCTCCTTTTTTCCTCTCTCCATGTATCTTTTTGGCTTTATTTTTCTCTTTTTTCCTTTTCTTCCTCCTCTTCCATCTCTTTTTCTTTTTCCTTTTTTCCTTTATTTTTTCTTTATTTCCTTTTCTTCTTATCCATTTTTTTCTTTCTTTCCATTCCTTCCCTTTATCCATGTATTTTTCTTTTTTTTCCTTCCTTTTCCTCCTTTTCTTTCTTTTCCCTTTCCTCTTTCCATTATCTTTCTTTGGCTTTCTTTTCATCTTATCTTTTCTTTTTTCTTTCTTTTCTTTCTTTCTTTCCTTCTTCCCTCTTATCCATTTTTTTTTCCCTTCCTTCCCTCATTTCTCTTTATTTTTCTCTTTCTTTCCTTTTTCCCCTCTTTTTCCATGTTCTTTTCTTTTTTCCCTTTTCCCTCTCTCCATGTTCTTTTTCTTTTTTCCTTTTTCCCTCTTTTCCATTATCTTTTCTCTTTCCCTTTCTCTCTCCATTTCTTTTCTTTATTTTTCTTTTTCTTTTTCTTTTTTCCTTCCTTTCTCTCTCTCTTTCTCCTTCCTTCTTTTTTTTTTTCTTCTTCCTTCCCCAAAATCCTTTATTTTCCTCCTCTCCATGTCTCTTTTTCTTTTTATCTTTATTTTTCTTTTATTTCCCTTTTCCCTCTCTCCATGTTTTTTTCTTTCTTTCTTTTTTGGCTTATCCATGTATCTTTTTCTTTATTTCCTTCCTCCCATGTATCTTTTCCTTCCTTCCTCTTCCATTATCTTTTTTTTTTTTCCTCCCTCTTATCCATTTATTTTATCTTTCCTTCCTTCCCCTTATCCATGTATCTTTTCTTTATTTTTCCTTCATCCATTCCTTTTTTCCTCTCTCCCAATCTTTTTCTTTTTTTCCTTTTATCCATCCTTTATTTCCTTTCTCATCCATTTTTTTTTCCCCTTTCATCCATCCATGTATCTTTTTTTTATTTCCCTTCCTCCCCTCTCTCATCCATGTCTTTTCTTTCTATTTCCTTCCTTCCTCCTTTTTCTTTTTTTTCCCTTCTTTCTCTCTTTCTTTTCTTTAAGTTCCTTCCTCTTATCCATGTATTTTTTTTTTTTCCCCTTCCTTCCCTCTCATCCATGTATCTTTTTTTCTTTCCCTTCCTTCCCTCTTTCCATGTATCTTTTCTTTTTCCTTCCTCCCCTTATCCATGTATTTCCTTCCTCTCCCTCTCATCCATGTCTCTTTTCTTTATTTCCCTTCCTTCCCTCTTATCCATGTCTTTTCTTTTTTTCCCTTCCTTTTGGCATCCATGTATCTTTTTTCTTTTTTCCCTTCCTCCCCTCTCATCCATGTTTCTCTTTCTTTCTTTCCTTCCTTCCTCTCATCCATGTATCTTTTCTTCCTTCCCTCTCTCCATGTATCTTTTCTTTATTTCCCTTTTTCCCCTCTCATCCATTATCTTTTTCTTTATTTCCTTCCCTTCCCATCCCATTTATCTTTCTTTTTTTCTTTCCCTTCCTTCCCCTCTATCCATGTATCTTTTTTCTTTATTTCCTTCCTCCCCTCTTCCATGTATCTTTTTCTTTTATCTTTTCTCCCCCTTTCCATTTCCCTTTTTTTCCTTCCTCCTCTTTTTCCATGTATCTTTTCTTTATTTCCCTTCCTTCCTCTGTATCTTTTCTTTATCCATTTCTCCATTATCTTTCTTTATTTCCTTCCTTCCTCTCATCCATGTATCTTTTTCTTTATTTTCTTTTTCCTTCCTCTTATCCATGTATCTTTTCTTTATTTCATAATCTTCCTTTTCTCATCCATGTATCTTTTCTTTATTTCCCTTCCTTTATCTTCCATCCATTTTATTTCCTTCCTTCTTTATCCATTTCTTTTTTCTTTTTCTCCTCTCTCATCCATGTATCTTTTCTTTATTTTTCTCCCCTCTTCCATGTATCTTTTTTTTTTTTCCCTCCCCCTCTTCCCATCTTTCCATGTTCCCTTCTTTTTCTTTTTTTTTCCTTCCTTCCTCCTCTTTTCCATGTATCTTTTTTCTTTATTTTTGTCTTCCTTTTCCCTCTCATCCATGTATCTTTTTCTTTATTTCCCTTCCTTCCCTCTTATCCATGTATCTTTTTCTTTCTTTCCCTTCCTTCACTCTTATCCATGTATCTTTTTCTTTATTTCCCTTCCTTCCCTCTCATCCATGTATCTTTTTCTTTATTTCCCTTCCTCCCCTCTCATCCATGTATCTTTTTCTTTCTTTCCCTTCCTCCCTCTTATCCATGTATCTTTTTCTTTCTTTCCCTTCCTTCCCTCTTATCCATGTATATTTTTTTTATTTCCCTTCCTTCCCTCTTATCAATGTATCTTTCTCTTTATTTCCTTCCTCCCCCTCTCCATGTATCTTTTTCTTTATTTCCTTCCTTTTCCCTCTTTTCCATGTATCTTTTTTTTTTATTTCCTTCTTTCCCTCTTATCCATGTATTTTTTTCTTTATTTCCTTCCCCCTCTTCCATGTATCTTTTTCTTTATTTTTTGCTTCCTTTTCTTCTTATCCATTTATTCTTTCTTTATTTCCCTCCTCTCTCTCATCCATTATTTCCTTTTCTCCCCTTTATCCATGTATCTTTTCTTTATTTCCCTTCCTTCCCTCTTATCCATGTATCTTTTTTTCTTTCCTTTTTCCTTTCCCTCTCTCTCCATGTATCTTTTCTTTATTTCCCTTCCTTTCCCCTCTCATCCATGTTTTTCTTTATTTCTTTTTTTTCTTTTCCTTCCTTCCCCCTCTCATCCATGTATCTTTTTTTTATTCCCTTCCTCCTTCCTTTTTCTTTTATCCATTTCTTTTTTCTTTATTTCCCTTCCTCCCCTCTTATCCATGTATCTTTTTCTTTATTTCCCTTCCTTCCCTCTTATCCATGTATCTTTTTCTTTATTTCCCTTCCTTCCCTCTTATCCATGTATCTTTTTCTTTATTTCCCTTCCTTCCCTCTCATCCATGTATCTTTTTCTTTCTTTCCCTTCCTTCCTCTTATCCATCTTTTCTTTATTTTTTCCTTCCCTCTCATCCATTATCTTTTTTCTTTCCATTTTTTCTTTTTTCTTTCTCTCCTCTTCCATGTCTCTTTTTCTTTTTTCCCTTCCTTCCCTCTTATCCATTTTCTTTCCTTTTCTTTATTTCCTTTTCTTTCCCCTCTTATCTTTATCTTTTCTTTATTTCCCTTTCCTCCCCTCTCATCCATGTATCTTTTCTTTCCAATTTTTTTTTCCTTCCCTCTCATCCATCTTTTCTTTATTCCCCTTCCCTCCCCATCTCTTTTCATTTATTTTTTCTTTTTTCCCTTCCTCCCTCTCATCCATGTATCTTTTTTCTTTTTATTTCCCTTCCTTCCCCTCTTATCCATGTATCTTTTCCTTTATTTTCCTTTCTTCTCCTCCATCCATATCTTTTTCTTTCTTTCCTTCCTTCCCTCTCATCCATCTCTTTTTTCTTTCCTTCCTTCCTTCTTTTCTCTTTTCCATGTTTCTTTTTTTCTTTTCTTTCCCATTCCTTTTTCTTATCCATGTATCCTTTTCTTTCTTTTTCCTTCCTTCCCTCTCATCCATGTTTCTTTTTTATTTTTTCTTCCTTTCCTCCTCATCCATGTATCTTTTCTTTCCCCTTCCTCTCTTATCCTTTTTCTTTTTCTTTATTTCCCTTCCTTCCCTCTTATCCATGTATTTTTTCTTTATTTCCTTCCTTTTCTTTCCTTTCTTTTCTTTTTTTTCCTTCCTTTCCTCTCATTTATCTTTTTCTTTCTTTCCTTTCCCTCTCATCCATGTATCTTTTTTTATTTCCTTCCTTCCTCTCATCCATGTATCTTTTCTTTATTTCCCTTCCTTCCCTTTTATCCATGTATCTTTTCTTTATTTCCCTTCCTTCCTCTCATCCATGTATCTTTTCTTTATTTCCTTCCTTGGCTCTCATCCATCTTTCTTTTCTTTTTCCCTTCCTCCCTTCCTTCCTTCCTTTCTTTTTTCTTTTCCCTTCCTCCCCTCTTCCATTTATCTTTTTCTTTTTTCCTTCCTTCCCTCTCATCCATGTATCTTTTTTCTTTATTTCCCTTCCTCTCCCCTCTCATCCATCTCTCCTTCTTTATTTCCCCTTCCTTCCCTCTCTCATCCATTTCCTCTTCTCTTTTGTATCTTTTCTTTATTTCCCTTTTCCTCATCCATCTTTTCCATTATTTCCTTCCTTCTTTCCATTTCTTTTTCTTTCTTTTCTTTTCCATTTCTTTCTTTTTTCTTTCTTTCCTTCCTTCCTTCCTTTTCTTTATCCATTCCCTCTTTTCCTTTCTTTCCTTCCTCCCCTCTTTTCCATTTCCTCTTTTCTTTTTCTTTTTCCTTCCTCCCCTCTCATCCATTTCTTCCTCTTTTTTTCTTTCCCCTTCCTTCCCTCTTATCCATGTATCTTTTCTTTATTTCCCTTCCTCCCTCTCATCCATCTTTTTTTATTTTCCTTCCTCCCTCTCTTCCATGTATCTTTTCTTTCCTTCCTTCCCTCTCATCCATTTTCTTTCTTTTTTTTTTTCCTTTTCTTCCCCTTCCTTCCTCTCATCCATCTTTCTTTTTTATTTCCCTTCCTCCTCTCATCCATGTATCTTTTTCTTTATTTCCCTTCCTTCCCTCTTATCCATGTATCTTTTTCTTTATTTCCCTTCCTCCCCTCTTATCCATGTATCTTTTCTTTATTTCCCTTCCTCCCCTCTAATCCATGTATCTTTTCTTTTTCCTTTCCCCTCCTTCCATGTCTTTTTTCTTTTTTTCCTCCATCCTCTCTTTTCTTTTTTCCTTCCTTCCTTCTCTCTCCATGTATCTTTTTTCTTTCCATGTTTTTTCTTCCTTCCCCCTCATCCATGTATCTTTTTTTTTTTTCCTTTATCCTTCCTTTTTCTTTTTTTCCCTTCATCCATGTATCTTTTTCTTTATTTCCCTTCCTTCCCTCTTATCCATGTATCTTTTTCTTTATTTCCCTTCCTCCCCTCTCATCCATGTATCTTTTTCTTTATTTCCCTTCCTTCCCTCTTATCCATGTATTTTCTTTTTCCATGTCTTTTCTTTATTCCCTTCCTCCCTCTTCCATGTATCTTTTCTTTCCCTTTCCCTTCCTTCCCTCTTTCTCCATTTCTTTTTCTTTATTTCCTTCCTTCCTCTCTTATCCATGTATCTTTTTCTTTATTTCCTTCCTTCCCTCTTATCCATGTCTCTTTTCTTTATTTCCTTCCTTCCCTCTTTTTGTTTATCCATGTTTTTCTTTTCCTTTTATTCCTCCCTCTTTCCATCCATTTTCTTTTTCTTTCCCCTTCCTTCCTCTCATCCATCTCTTTTTCTTTCTTTTCCTTCCTTCCTCTTATCCATGTATCTTTTTCTTTATTTCCCTTCTTCCCCTCTCTCATCCATGTATCTTTTTCTTTTCCATTCCTTCCTTTCTCCTCTTTCCATCCATCTTTTTTTTTTATTTCCCTTCCTTCCCTCTTATCCATGTATCTTTTTTTTCTTTCCTTCCTTCTTTCTCCATGTATCTTTTTCTTTTTTTCCTTCCTTCCCTCTTATCCATGTATCTTTTCTTTATTTCCTTCCTTCCCTCTCATCCATGTATCTTTTTCTTTCTTTCCCTTCCTTCCCTCTCATCCATGTATCTTTTTCTTTATTTCCCTTCCTCCCCTCTCATCCATTATCTTTTCTCTTTTCCTTCCTTCCCTCTTTTCCATGTATTTTTTCTTTATTTCCTTCCTTCCCTCTCATCCATGTTCTTTTCTTTTATTTCCTTCCTTCCCTCTCATCCATGTATCTTTTCTTTATTTCCTTCCCTTCCTTCCCTCTTTCCATCCTTCTTTTCTTTATTTCCTTTTCTCCCCTCTTATCTCTCTATCTTTTTTTTTTTCCTTCCTTCCTCTCATCCATGTATCTTTTCTTTATTTCCCTTCCTTCCCTCTCTTTCTTTCTTTTTTTTATTTCCCTTCCTTCCCCTCATCCATGTATCTTTTTTCTTTATTTCCTTCCTTCCTCTCATCCATGTATCTTTTTCTTTATTTCCCTCCTCCATGTATCTTTCCTCTTCCTTCCATGTCCATTTTTTCTTTATTTCCTTCCTTCCCATGTATCTTCCCCTCTCTTATCCATGTATCTTTTTTCTTTATTTCCCTTCCTCCCCTCATCCATCCATTTCTTTTTCTTTATTTCCCTTCCTTCCCCTCTCATCCATGTATCTTTTCTTTCTTTCCCTTCCTTCCTTTTTTATCCATGTATCTTTTTTTTATTTCTTTTCCCTCCCCTCTCATCCATGTATCTTTTTTCTTTATTTCCTTCCTCTCCCTCATCCATGTATCTTTTTTTTTTATTTCCTTCCTTCCCTCTCATCCATGTATCTTTTTTTCCTTCTATTTCCCATTCTTCTTTTTTATCTCATCCATCTATCTTTTTTCTTTCTTTTCCTTCCTTCCCTCTCATCCATTTCCTTCTTTTTTTTTTTTTTCCTTCCTTCTTCCTCTCATCCATGTATCTTTTTTCTTTATTTCCTTCCTTCCCTCTTTTTCCATTCTATCTTTTCTTTATTTCCTTCCTCCCCTCTTTCCATGTATCTTTTTTTTTTTTTCCCTTCCTTTCTCTTTTCTTTATCCTTCCCTTTCTTTTTTTTATTTCCCTTCCTTCCCTCTCATCCATGTATCTTTTCTTTTATTTCCCTTCCTTCCCTCTTTTATCTTTTTCTTTCTTTCCTTCCTTTCTCTCATCCATGTATCTTTTCTTTATTTCCCTTCCTCCTCTCATCCATGTATCTTTTCTTTATTTCCCTTCCTTTCCTCTCATCCATGTATCTTTTTTTCTTTATTTCCTTCCTTCCCTCTCTTCCATGTATCTTTTCTTTCTTTTTCCTTCCTTTTCCTTCTCATCCATCTTTCTTTTTCTTTATTTCCTTTCCTTCCTCTCATCCATGTATCTTTTCTTTTTTTCCCTTCCTTCCCTCTTATCCATGTATTTCTTTTTCTTTATTTTCCTTCTCTTCCTCTCATCCATGTATCTTTTTCTTTCTTTTTCCTTTTCTCCATCCATTTATCTTTTCTTTATTTCCCTTCTTCTCTCATCCATGTATCTTTTTCTTTATTTCCCTTCCCTCTTTCTCTCATCCATTTCTTTCTCTTTTCTTTCCATTTCCCTTCCTTCCCTCTCATCCATGTATCTTTTTTTCTTTCTTTCCTTCCTCCCCTCTCATCCATGTATCTTTTCTTTTATTTCCCTTCCTCCCCATCCATGTATCTTTTTTTCTTTCCCTTCTTCCCCTCTCATCCATGTATCTTTTTCTTTCTTTCCCTTCCTCCCTCTTTCCTCCATGTATCTTTTTTTTATTTTCCTTCCTTTTCTTTATTTTCTCATCCATCCATCTTTTTCTTTCTTTCCCTTCCTTCCCTCTCATCCATTTTCTTTCTTTTTCTTTATTTTTCTTTTCCCCCTCTCATCCATGTATCTTTTTCTTTCTTTCCTTCCTTTTCCTTTTTCCTTCCTCCTCCATCCATGTATCTTTTTTCTTTATTTCCTTCCTTTCTCTCATCCATGTATCTTTTCTTTATTTTATTTCCTTCCTTTTTCTTTCTCTTCATCCATGTCCATCTTTTTTTTTTTCCCTTCCTTCTCTCTTTCCATGTATCTTTTTTTTATTTCCCTTCCTTCCCTCTTATCCATGTATCTTTTCTTTATTTCCCTTCCTTCGCTCTCTCATCCTTTCTTATCTTTTTCTTTCTTTTCTTTTCTTTTTTCCCTCTCATCCATTATCTTTTCTTTTTCCTTTCCCTTCCTTCCTTTCTCTCCATGTATCTTTTTCCCTTTTTTTTCCTTCCTTTTTCTCATCCATGTATTTTTTTTTTTTTCCCTTCCTCCCCTCTTATCCATGTATCTTTTCTTTATTTCCCTTCCTTTCTTTCTTTCCTTTCTTTCTTTTCTTTCTTTCCCTTCCTCCTCCTCTTATCCATGTATCTTTTTTTTCTTTCCTTCCTTCCCTCTCATCCATGTATCTTTTTTGTTTCTTTCCCTTCCTTCCTTCCTCTTCCATGTTTTTTTTTTCTTTATTTCCCTTCCTCCCTCTCATCCATGTATCTTTTCTTTCTTTTCCTTCCTTTTCTCCATCCCATGTATCTTTTTTCTTTCTTTCCTTCCTTCCCTCTCATCCATGTATCTTTTCTTTATTTCCCTTCCTTCCCTCTCATCCATGTATCTTTTTCTTTCTTTCCCTTCCTTCACTCTTTTCCATTTATCTTTTTTTTCTTTATTTCCTTCCTCCCCTCTCATCCATGTATCTTTTTCTTTTTTCCCTTCCTTCCCTCTTTCCATGTATCTTTTTTTTTCCTTTCCTTCCTTCCCTCTTATCCATGTATCTTTTTCTTTATTTCCTTCCTTCCTCTCTTATCCATGTTTCTTTTTCTTTATTTCCCTTCCTTCCTCTTTTCCATGTATCTTTTCTTTATTTCCTTCCTCCCTCTCATCCATGTATCTTTTTCTTTATTTCCTTCCTTCCCTCTCATCCATGTCTTTTTTTTTTTATTTCCCTTCCTTCCTCTCTTTCTTCCATGTATCTTTTCTTTTTTTTCTTCCTTTCCTCCCATTTTCTTTTCTTTATTTTTCTTCCTCCTCTCTTCCATGTATCTTTTCTTTATTTCCCTTCCTTCCCTCTTATCCATGTATCTTTTTTTCTTTCCCTTCCTTCCTTCCCATCTTCCATTTCTTTCCCTTCCTTTTCTTTATTTCCTTTTCTTTTCCCTCTCATCCATGTATCTTTTTTTTTTTTTCCCTTCCTTCCCTCTCATCCATGTATCTTTTCTTTATTTCCCTTCCTTCCCTCTTATCCATGTATCTTTTTCTTTATTTCCCTTCCTTCCCTCTCATCCATGTATCTTTTTCTTTATTTCCCTTCCTCCCTTTTCTCTTATCCATGTTCATCTTTTCTTTTTTTTCCTTCCTTCCCTCTCATCCATGTATCTTTTCTTTTGTTTCCTTCTTCCTCTTTCTCCATGTATCTTTTTCTTTATTTCCCTTCCTTCCCTCTCATCCATGTATCTTTTTCTTTATTTCCCTTCCTCCCCTCTCATCCATGTATCTTTTTCTTTATTTCCCTTCCTTCCCTCTCATCCATGTATCTTTTTCTTTATTTCCCTTCCTTCCCTTTTCTTTCTTTCCTTCCTCCTCTCTATCTTTTTTCTTTATTTCCTTCCTCCTCCATCTCATCCATGTTTTTTTTCTTTTCTTTTCCTTCCTCCCTCTCTCATCCATGTTTTCTTTCCTCTTTTTTTTTCTTTATTTCTTTTTTCTCTCATCCATGTATCTTTTCTTTTTTTCCCTTCCTTCCCTCTCATCCATCCATCTTTTCTTTCTTTCCCTTCCTTCCTCTTATCCATGTATCTTTTTTTCTTTCCTGTTTCCTTCCTCTCATCCATGTATCTTTTTCTTTATTTTCTTTCTTTCCTTTCATCCATGTATCTTTTTTCTTTATTTCCTTCCTCCCCTCTCATCCATGTATCTTTTTTCTTTCTTTCCTTTTTTTCTTTATTTCCTTTCCATGTCTCATCCATTTTTTCTTTTTATTCCTTCCTCCCTCTCATCCATGTATCTTTTTCTTTATTTCCCTTCCTCCCCTCTCATCCATGTATCTTTTTCTTTATTTCCTTCCTTTTTCCTTTCTCATCCATGTATCTTTTCTTTATTTCCCTTCCTTCCTCTCATCCATGTATCTTTTCTTTATTTCCTTCCTTTCTCTCATCCATGTATCTTTTTCTTTCTTTCCCTTCCTTCCCTCTTATCCATGTATCTTTTTCTTTATTTCCCTTCCTTCCCTCTCATCCATGTATCTTTTTCTTTATTTCCCTTCCTCCCCTCTCATCCATTTCCTATCCTCTCTTTTTTCTTTTCCCTTTTCCTTTCATCCATCCTTTTTCTTTCTTCCTTTCCTCCTCTTATCCATGTATCTTTTTCTTTCTTTTTTCCCTTTCTTCCTTTCTCTCATCCATGTATTTTTTCTTTTTTTTCCTTTCCTCCCTCTCATCCCATGTATCTTTTCTTTTTTTCCCTTCCTTTCCTCTTCTCCATGTATCTTTTTCTTTCTTTCCTTCCTTCCCTCTTTCCATCCTTTATTTCCTTTTCTTCTTATCCATTTCTTTTTCTTTTTTTTCCTTCCTTCCCTCTCATCCATGTATCTTTTCTTTATTTCCTTCCTCCCTCTCATCCATGTATCTTTTCTTTTCTTTTTCCTTTCCTTCCCTCTCATCCATGTATCTTTTTCTTTCTTTCCTTCCTTCCCTCTCTCATCCATGTATCTTTTCTTTCTTTCCTTTCCTTCCCTCTCATCCATTATCTTTTCTTTATTTCCTTCCTTCCCTCTCATCCATGTGTCTTTTTTTTCTTTTTCTTCCTTCCCTCTTTCCATTTATCTTTTTTTTTTGCCTCTTTCCTTCCTTCCCTCTCATCTTTTCATGTTTCTTTTTTCCCTTTTCTTTCCCCTTCCTCCCCTCTCATCCATGTATCTTTTTTCTTTTTTTCTCTTTTTCTTCCCTCTCATCCATGTATCTTTTCTTTCTTTCCTTCCTTCCTCTTCCATCCATTTATTTTTTTTCTTTATTTCCTTTTCTTTCTTTCCCCCTTCCTCTCATCCATGTATCTTTTCTTTATTTCCCCTTCCTCCCCTCTCATCCATGTATCTTTTTCTTTTATTTCCCTTCCTCCCCTCTCTTTGTATCTTTTTTCTTTATTTCCTTCCTTCCCTCTTATCCATTCTTTCTTTTCTCTTTCTTTCCCTCTCTCCCCTCTCATCCATTTCCTTTTCTTTCCTTCCTCTCTTATCCATGTATCTTTTCTTTCTTCCCTTCCTTCCCTCTTTTTCCATGTATCTTTTTTATTTCCCTTCCTTCACCCTCTCATCCATGTATCTTTTTTATTTCCTTCCTTTATTCTCATCCATGTATCTTTTCTTTATTTCCCTTCTCCCTCTCTCCATGTATCTTTTTGGTTTTCTTTTCTCTTTCCCTTCTCATCCATGTATCTTTTTTTTCTTTTTCTTCCCTCTTATCCATGTATCTTTTCTTTATTTCCCTTCCTTCCCTCTCATCCATGTTTCTTTTTTCTTTTCCCTTTCCCTTATTTTTCTTTATTCCCTGTATCTTTTCTTTTATTTTTTTTTCCTCCCCTTCTCATCCATTTGTCTTTTTTTTTTTTCCTTCCTTCCCCATGTTTTCCTTTCTTTTTCTTTCCTTCCTCTTTTCCATTTTTTTTCTTTCTTTCCTTCCTTCCCTCTCATCCATGTATCTTTTCTTTATTTCCTTCCTTCCCTCTCATCCATGTATCTTTTCTTTTTTTCCCTTCCTTCCCTCTCTCATCCATCTTTCTTTTATTTTTACCTTCCCTTTTCATCCATGTATCTTTTTCTTATTTCCTTTCCCCTTCATCCATGTTTCTTCTTTTTCCATTCTATTTTTCTCTTTATTTTTCTTCCTTTCCCCTCTCATCCATGTATCTTTTCTTTATTTCCTTCCTTCCCTCTCTCATCCTTTTTCTTCTTTTCTTTCTTTCCTTTCCTTTCTCATCCATCCTCTTATCCATCTTTTTTTCTTTATTTCCCTTCCTTCCCTCTCATCCATGTATCTTTTCTTTTATTTCCCTTCCTCCCCTCTTATCCATTTTTCTATCTTTTTCTCTTTATTTCCCTTCCTTCCCCTCTCATCCATGTATCTTTTTTTTTCTTTTATTTCCTTCCTTTTCTCTCATCCATGTTCTTTTTCTTTTTTCCCTTCCTCCCCCTTTGCTCCATGTATCTTTTTTTTCCATTTCCTTTTTTTCTTCCTTCCTCTCTTCCTTTCATCCATGTCTTTTCTTTTATTTCCTTTCCCCTCTCATCCATGTATCTTTTCTTTATTTCCTTCCTTCCTCTTTATCCATGTATCTTTTCTTTATTTCCCTTCCTCCCCTCTCATCCATGTATCTTTTTTTTCCCTTTTCTTTATTTCCTTTTCTTCCTTTCCCCTTCATCCATTTCTTTTTTCTTTATTTTTTCCTTCCTCTCATCCATCTATCTTTTCTTTATTTCCTTTTCTTTATTTTTTCTTCCTTTCCCTCTCCACTCTCCATGTATTTTTTTCTTTCCTTCCTTCCCTCTCATCCATGTATCTTTTTTCTTTATTTTTCTTCTTCCCTCTCATCCATGTATCTTTTTTTCTTTCCTTTCCCTTCCTTCCTTTCCCCTCTTCCTCCATCTATCTTTTTCTTTTATTTCCCTTCCTTCCCTCTCATCCATGTTTCTCTTTTCTTTCTTTCTTTCTTTCCCTCTTATCCATGTATCTTTTCTTTATTTCCTTCCTCCCCTCATCCATGTATCTTTTCTTTATTTCCCTTCCTTTATCTTTTCCATTTATTTTTTCTTTCTTTCCCTTCCTTTCTCTCATCCATGTATCTTTTTTTTTTTTCCTTCCTTTTTCTCTTCCATGTATCTTTTCTTTATTTCCTTCCTTCCCTCTCATCCATGTATCTTTTTCTTTTCTTCCATCTATCCATTTTCTTTTATTTCCCTTCCTTCACTCTTATCCATGTATCTTTTTCTTTTTCTTTCTTTATTTCCTCTTTCTCCTCTCATCCTTTTCTTTTTTCTTTTTCCTTTCCTTCTTTCTTTCTCATCCATGTATCTTTTTTTCTTTATTTCCTTCCTCCCCTCTCATCCATGTATCTTTTCTTTTTCTTTCCCTTCCTTTATCTTTCATGTTCTTTTTCTTTATTTCCTTCCCTCCCTCTCATCCATGTATCTTTTCTTTATTTTCCTTCTTCCTCTTATCCATGTATCTTTTTCTTTATTTCCCTTCCTCCCCTCTCATCCATGTATCTTTTTCTTTATTTCCCTTCCTCCCCTCTCATCCATGTCTCTTTTTTCTTTATTTCCTTCCTTCCCTCTCATCCATGTTTTTTTCTTTATTTTTCCCTTCCTCCCCTCTCATCCATGTATCTTTTTTTTATTTTCTTTCCCCATTCTTTTCTCCCCTCTTCCCTCTCATCCTTTTCTTTTTTTTCTTTTTTTTCCATTTTCTTTTCTTTATTCCTTCCTCCTCTCATCCATTCTCTTTTTCTTTTTTCCTTCCTTCCCTCTCATCCATGTATCTTTTTCTTTTTCTTTCCTTCCTTCCCTCTCATCCATGTATCTTTTTCTTTATTTCCTCCTCTCATCCATGTATCTTTTCTTTCTTTCCCTTCCTTTTCTTTATTTTTCTTTTCCCTTCCTTCTCTCTCATCCATGTATCTTTTTTTTTTTTTCCCTTCCTCCCCTCTCATCCATGTATCTTTTTTTTTTTTTTTCCTCTCCCTCTCATCCATTATCTTTTCTTTTTTCTTCCTTCCTTTTTTCTCATCCATTTCTTTTTTTCCTTTCCCTTCCCTCTCATCCATGTATCTTTTCTTTTTCCTTCCTTCCTTCCCTCTCATCCATGTCTCTTTTTTCTTTTTTTCCTTCTTTCTCATCCATGTATCTTTTTTTTTTCTTTCCTTCTCCCTTCCTCTCATCTATCTTTTCTTTATTTTTTCTTTCCTTCCTTCTTCCATCTCATCCATTTTCCTTCCTTCCCTATCCATTATCTTTTCTTTCCTTCCTCCCCTCTCTTATCCATGTATCTTTTTTTTATTTCCCTCTTTCTTTCCATGTATCTTTTCTTTCTTTCCCTTCCTCCCCTTTCATCCATGCCTTATTTTTTCTTTATTTCCCTTCCTCCCCTCTCATCCATCTTTTCTTTTTCTTTATTTTCCTTCCTTCCCTCTCATCCATGTTTCTTTTCATCCATTCTTTTCTTTATTCCTTCCTTTTCTCCATGTATCTTTTTTCTTTCATTTTTCTCTCTTCCCTCTTTTCCATGTATCTTTTTCTTTATTTCCTTTTCTCCTCTCTGTCCTTCTATCTTTTCTTTCTTTCCTTTTTTCTCTCTCTCTCTCATTTCTTTTTTTTTCTTTCTTTCCTCTTCCTTTTCTCCTCCTTTTCCATCTCTCTTTTCTTTATTTCCTTCCTTCCTTTTCTCCATGTATCTTTTCTTTATTTTCCTCCTCTCCCCTCTCTCTCTTTCTTTTTGTTTCTTTTTTCCTTTTCTCCTCCTGTTTCTCTCTCTCTTTCTTTTTCCTTTTTTCTTTTTCCTTTTCTTTTCTCTCTCTCTCTCTCCTCCTCCTGTTTTTCTTTCTTTTCTTTCTTCTTTTCTTTTTTTTTTTTCTTTCCTCCTGTTTCTCTCATTTTCTTTTTTTTTTCTTTATTTCCCTTTTCTCCCTCCTGTTTTCTCTCTCTCTTTTTTTTTTTCCTTTTATTTTTTCTCCTCCATTTCTCTCTCTCTTTTTTTTGGCTTTATTTTCTCTTTATTTCCTTTTCTCCTTTTTTCTTTCTTCCTTTCTTTCATCCATGTATTTTCTTTTTCTCTTTCCTTTGGCTTTATTTTGTCCTTTTTTGCTCCTCCTGTTTCTCTCTCTCTTTCTTTTTGGCTTTATTTTTCTCTTTATTTCCTTTTCTCCTCCTGTTTCTCTCTCTTTTTCTTTTTGGCTTTATTTTTCTCTTTATTTCCTTTTCTCCTCCTGTTTCTCTCTCTCCTTTTTTTTCTTTATTTTTCTCTTTATTTCCTCTCCTCCTGTTTCTCTTCTCTTTTGCTTTTCTTTTTTTCTTTCTTTTGGCTTTTATTTTTTCTCCTTTTCCTCCTTTTTCTCTCTCTTTCTTTTGTTTATTTTTCTCTTTTTTCCTTTTCTCCTCCTGTTTCTCTCTCTCTTTCTTTTTTCCTTTATTTTTCTCTTTATATTTCCTTTTCCCTTCCTCTCCTCTTTTCCATTTATCTTTCTCTTTATTTCCTTTTCTCCTTTTTTCTCTTCCATGTTTTTTTCTTTATTTCCTTCCTCCTTTTCTCTCCATTTATCTTTTTTCTTTTTTTTCTTCCTTTCCCTTTTCTCCTCCATGTTTCTCTCTCTCTTTCTTTTTGGCTATTTTTTTTCTTTATTTCCTTTTCTCTCCTGTTTCTCTCTCTCTTTCTTTTCTCATTTATTTTTTCTTTATTTTTCCCTTTTTCTCTCCTGTTTCTCTTTTCCCCTCTCTCTTTCTTTTTTCTTTTGGCTTTATTTTCTCTTTATTTCCTTTTCTCCTCCTTTTCTCTCTCTCTTTCTTTTGGCTTTATTTTTTCTCTTTTCTTTTCTCCTCCTTTTCTCTCTCTCTTTTCTTTTGGCTTTATTTTTCTCTTTTTTCCCTCCTTTTTTTCTCTCTTTTGGCTTTATTTTCTCTTTCTTTTTCTGTTTTCTTTTATTTTTCTTTTTTTTCTCTCTTTTTCTCTCTTATTTTTATTTTTTTTCTCCTCCTGTTTCTCTCTCTCTTTCTTTTTGGCTTTATTTTTCTCTTTATTTCCTTTTCTCCTCCTGTTTCTCTCTCTCTTTCTTTTTGGCTTTATTTTTCTCTTTATTTTTTTCTCCTTGTTTCTCTCTTTTTCTTTTTTTGGCCTCCTTTTTCCTCTCTCTCTCTTTCTTTTTGGCTTTATTTTTCTCTTTATTTCCTTTTTCTCCTCCTGTTTCTCTCTCTCTTTCTTTTTTGGCTTTATTTTTTCTCTTTTTCCTTTTCTCCTCCTGTTTCTCTCTCTCTTTCTTTATTTTTCTTTTTATTTCCTTTTCTCCTCCTGTTTCTCTCTCTCTTTCTTTTTGGCTCCTCCTTTTTCTCCTCCTGTTTTCTCTCTTTTCTTTTTGGCTTTATTTTTCTCTTTATTTCCTTTTCTCCTCCTGTTTCTCTCTCTCTTTCTTTTTTTGGCTTTATTTTTTTCTCTTTATTTCCTTTTCTCCTTTCTCTCTCTTTTTTTCCTTTTTCTCTCTCTTTTTATTTTTTCTTTTCTTTTTTCTTTATTTTTCTCTTGTTTACTTTTACTCCTCCTGCTCTCTCTCTTTTTTTTGGCTTTATTTTCTCTTTATTTCTTTTCTCCTCCTTTTCTCTCTCTTTCTTTTTGGCTTTATTCTCCTTTCTTTTTCTTTTTGGCTTTATTTTCTCTTTATTTCCTTTTCCTCCTGTTTCTCTCTCTTTCTCTCTCTCTCTGTTTTCTTTTTCTTTTTGGCTTTATTTTTCTCTTTATTTCCCTTTTCTCCTCCTGTTTCTCTCTCTCTTTCTTTTTGGCTTTATTTTCTCTTTATTTCCTTTTCTCCTCCTGTTTCTCTCTCTCTTTTTTTGGCTTTTTTTCTCTTTATTTTTTTCTCCTCCTTTTTTCTCTCTTTTCTTTTGGCTTTATTTTTTCTCTTTTTTCCTTTCTCTCTGTTCTCTCTCTCTTTTTTTTTGGCTTTATTTTTCTCTTTATTTCCTCCTTTTTCTCTCTCTTTCTTTTTTGGCTTATTTTTCTCTTTTTTCCTCTTCTCCTCTCTTTCTCTTTTTTCTTTTATTTTTCTCTTTATTTCCTTTCTCCTTTTTTCTCTCTCTCTTTCTTTTTTGCTTTATTTTTCTCTTTATTTCCTTTTCTTTTTTTTCTCTCTCTTTTTTTTTTTTTCTTTATTTTTTCTCTTTTTTTCCTCCTCCTTCTTTCTCTCTTTTCTTTTTTGGCTTTATTTTTCTCTTTATTTTCCTTTTCTCCTCCTTTTCTCTCTCTCTTTCTTTTTTGGCTTTATTTTTTCTGTTTTTCTTTTTTTTTTGCTTTATTTTCCTTTTTCTCCTCCTCTGTTTCTCTCTCTTTCTTTTGGCTTTATTTTCTTTATTTCCTTTTCTCCTCCTGTTTTTCTCTCTTTCTTTTTGGCTTTATTTTCTCTTTTTTCCTTTTCCCTCCTGTTTCTCTCTCTCTTTCTTTTTGGCTTTATTTTTTTCTCTTTATTTCCTTTTCTCCTCCTGTTTCTCTCTCTCTTTCTTTTTTGGCTTTTTTTTCTCTTTATTTTTTCTCTTTTTCTCTCTCTCTTTCTTTTTTGCTTTTCTTTTTTCTCTCTCTCTTTCCTTTTCTCCTCCTTTTTCTCTCTCTCTCTTTCTTTTTTGGCTTTATTTTCTCTTTATTTCCTTTTCTCCTCCTGTTTTTTATCTCTCTCTTTCTTTTTTTTTTTGGCTTTATTTTTCTCTTTATTTCCTTTTCTCCTCCTTTTCTCTCTCTCTTTCTTTTTTTGGCTTTATTTTTCTCTTTATTTCCTTTTTTCCTCCTGTTTCTCTCTCTCTTTCTTTTTTGGCTTTATTTTTCTTTTTTTTTTTTCTCCTCCTGTTTCTCTCTTTTTCTTTTTGGCCTCTTTATTTCCTTTTTCCTCTCTCTCTCTTCTTTTTTTGGCTTTATTTTTTTCTCTTTATTTCCTTTTCTCCTCCTGTTTCTCTTTATTTCTTTTCTCCTCCTGTTTCTCTTTTTGGCTTTATTTTTCTCTTTATTTCCTTTTCTCCTCCTCTGTTTCTTTCTTTATTTTTTCTTTTTTCTTTTTCTGGCTTTATTTTTTTCTTTTTTGCTTTATTTTTCCTTTTTTCCTTTTCTCTCTGTTTTCTCTCTCTTTTCTTTTTTGCTTTATTTTCTCTTTATTTCCTTTTCTCCTCCTGTTTCTCTCTCTCTTTTATTTTCTTTTTTTCCTTTTCTCTCCTGCTTTATTTTTCTCTTTTTCTCTTTATTTCCTTTTCTCCTCCTGTTTCTCTCTCTTTTTCTTTTTTTGCTTTATTTTTTTCTTTTCTTTCCTTTTCTCCTCCTGTTTTTCTCTCTCTCTTTTCTTTTTTCTTTTTTTATTTTTCTTTTTATTTCCTTTTCTCCTCCTGTTTCTCTCTCTCTTTCTTTTTTGGCTTTATTTTTCTCTTTTTTTCCTTTTTCTCCTCTTTTTTTCTCTTTTCTCTTTTTTTTTTCCTGTTTTCTCTCTCTCTCTTTATTTTCTCTTTTTTCCTCCTCTGTTTCTCTCTCTTTTTTGGCTTTTTTTTCTCTTTATTTCCTTTTCTCCTCCTGTTTTTCTCTCTTTCTTTTTTTGGCTTTTTTCTCTTTATTTCTCTCTCCTTTTCTCTCTCTCTTTTCTTTTTTGGCTTTTTTTTCTCTTTATTTCCTTTTCTCCTCCTGTTTCTTCTCTCTTTCTTTTTTGGCTTTATTTTTCTCTTTATTTCCTTTTCTCCTTTTTCTCTCTCTCTTTTTTTTTTGGCTTTATTTTTCTCTTTATTTCCTTTTCTCCTCCTGTTTCTCTCTCTCTTTCTTTTTGGCTTTATTTTTCTCTTTATTTCCTTTTCTCCTCCTGTTTCTCTCTCTCTTTCTTTTTGGCTTTATTTTTCTCTTTATTTCCTTTTCTCCTCCTGTTTCTCTCTCTCTTTCTTTTGGCTTTATTTTTTTCTCTTTTTCTTTCTCTTTCTTTTTCTCTCTCCTCTGTTTCTCTCTCTCTTTCTTTTTGGCTTTATTTTTCTCTTTATTTCCTTTTCTCCTCCTGTTTCTCTCTCTCTTTCTTTTTTGCTTTATTTTTCTCTTTATTCCCTTTTCTCCTCCTGTTTCTCTCTCTCTTTCTTTTGGCTTTATTTTTCTCTTTTTTTTTCCTTTTCTCTTTCTTTTCCTTTTTTCTCCTCTCTGTTTTTGGCTCTCTCCTCCTTTCTTTCTTTTGGCTTTTTTTTCTCTTTATTTCCTTTTCTCCTCCTGTTTTCTCTCTCTTTTCTTTTTGGCTTTTTATTTTCTCTTTTATTTCCTTTTCTCCTCTCCTGTTTCTCTCTCTCTTTTCTTTTTTGGCTTTATTTTTCTCTTTATTTCCTTTTCTCCTCCTGTTTCTCTCTCTCTTTCTTTTTTTGCTTTATTTTTTTCTTCCTTTTCTCTCTTTTTTTTTTTGCTTTATTTTCTCTTTATTTCCTTTTCTCCTCCTGTTTTTCTCTCTCTTTCTTTTTGGCTTTATTTTTCTCTTTATTTCCTTTTCTCCTCCTGTTTTTCTCTCTCTTTCTTTTTGGCTTTATTTTTCTCTTTATTTCCTTTTCTCCTCCTGTTTCTCTCTCTTTCTTTTTGGCTTTTTTTTCTTTTATTTTTTTCTCTTTTTTTCTCTTTTTCTCCTCCTTTTTCTCTCTCTCTTTCTTTTGGCTTTATTTTCTTTCTCTTTATTTCCTTTTCTCCTCCTGTTTTCTCTCTCTTTTTGGCTTTTTTTTCTCTTTATTTTTTTCTCTTTGTTTTCCTTTTTTCTCCTCCTTTCCTTTTCTCTCTCTCTCTTTTTTTGGCTTTTTTTTTCTTTATTTCCTTTTCTCCTCTGTTTCTCTCTCTCTTTCTTTTTGGCTTTATTTTTCTCTTTATTTCCTTTTCTCCTCCTGTTTTTCTCTCTCTTTTTCTTTTTTTCTTTATTTTTTTCTCTTTTTTTCTCCTTTTCTCCTCTTTTTTCTCTCTCTCTTCTCTTTTTGGCTTTATTTTTTCTCTTTTCCTTTTCTCCTTTTTTCTCCTCCTGTTTTTTTTTCTCTCTCTTTCTTTTTTTGGCTTTTATTTTTTTCTCTTTTTCTCTCTCTCTTTCCTTTTCTCCTCCTGTTTTTCTCTCTCTTTCTTTTTGGCTTTATTTTTCTCTTTATTTCCTTTTCTCCTCCTGTTTTTCTCTCTCTTTCTTTTTGGCTTTATTTTTCTCTTTTCCTTTCCTTTTTTCTCTCTCTTTTTTTTCTCTCTTTATTTCTTTTCTCCTCTTTTTCTCTTTTCTTTTTTTATTTTCTCTTTTTTCCTTTTCTCCTCCTTTTTTTCTCTCTCTTTTTTTCTTTTTCCTCCCTTTATTTTTCTCTTTATTTCCTTTTCTCCTCCTGTTTTTCTCTCTCTTTTTCTTTTTTTTTATTTTTTTTCTCTTTATTTTTTCTCCTCCTCTTTTTTTTTGGCTTTATTTTTCTTTCCTTTTCTCCTCCTGTTTTCTCTCTCTCTTTCTTTTTTTGGCTTTATTTTTCTCTTTATTTCCTTTTCTCCTTGTTTTTCTCCTCCTGTTTCTCTCTCTCTTTTCTCCTCCTGTTTTTCTCTCTCTTTCTTTTGGCTTTATTTTTCTCTTTATTTCCTTTTCTCTCCTCCTCTCTTTCTTTTTTGTTTTTTTCTCTCTCTCTTGTTTTTTTTTTCTTTTGCTTTATTTTTCTCTTTATTTCCTTTTCTCCTCCTGTTTCTCTCTCTCTTTCTTTTTGGCTTTATTTTTCTCTTTATTTCCTTTTCTCCTCCTGTTTTTCTCTCTCTTTCTTTTTGGCTTTATTTTTTTTTTTATTTCTTTTCTCCTCCTGTTTTTCTCTCTCTTTCTTTTTGGCTTTATTTTTCTCTTTATTTCCTTTTCTCCTCCTGTTTTTCTCTCTCTTTCTTTTTGGCTTTATTTTTCTCTTTATTTCCTTTTCTCCTCCTGTTTTTCTCTCTCTTTCTTTTTGGCTTTATTTTTCTCTTTATTTCCTTTTCTCCTCCTGTTTTTCTCTCTCTTTTTTTTTGCTTTTTTTCTCTTTATTTTTTTCTCCTTTTTTTCCTTTCTTTTGGCTCCTCCTCCTGTTTTTTCTCTTTTTCTCTCTTTATTTCCTTTTCTCCTCCTGTTTTCTTTTTTCTTTTTGGCTTTATTTTTCTCTTTATTTCCTTTTCTCCTCCTGTTTTTCTCTCTTTCTTTTGGCTTTATTTTCTCTTTATTTTTTTCTCTTTTTTTTCCTTTTCTCCTCCTGTTTTCTCTCTCTCTCTTTCTTTTTGCTTTATTTTTCTCTTTATTTCCTTTTCTCCTCCTGTTTCTCTCTCTCTTTCTTTTTTGCTTTATTTTTCTTTTATTTTTTTCCTCTTTTTTCTCTTCTTTTGCTTTTCTCCTCCTGTTTTCTCTCTCTTTCTTTTGGCTTTATTTTTCTTTTATTTCCTTTTCTCCTCCTGTTTTTCTCTCTCTTTATTTTTTCTTTGCTTTATTTTTTCTCTTTTTCCTTTTCTCTCCTCCTGTTTTCTCTCTCTTTCTTTTTTTTTTTTCTTTATTTTTTTCTCTTTATTTCCTTTTTCCCTCCTGTTTTCTCTCTCTTTTTCTTTTTTTTTGGCTTTATTTTTCTCTTTATTTCCTTTTTCTCCTCCTGTTTTCTCTCTCTTTCTTTTTGGCTTTATTTTTCTCTTTATTTCTTTTCTCTCCTGTTTTCTCTCTCTTTCTTTTTGGCTTTATTTTTCTCTTTATTTCCTTTTCTCCTCCTGTTTCTCTCTCTCTTTCTTTTTGGCTTTATTTTTCTCTTTATTTCCTTTTCTCCTCCTGTTTCTCTCTCTCTTTCTTTTTGGCTTTATTTTTCTCTTTATTTCCTTTTCTCCTCCTGTTTTTCTCTCTCTTTCTTTTTGGCTTTATTTTTCTCTTTATTTCCTTTTCTCCTCCTGTTTCTCTCTCTCTTTCTTTTTGGCTTTATTTTTCTCTTTATTTCCTTTTCTCCTCCTGTTTCTCTCTCTCTTTCTTTTTTGCTTTATTTTTCTCTTTATTTCCTTTTCTCCTCCTGTTTCTCTCTCTCTTTTTTTGGCTTTATTTTTCTCTTTATTTTTTTCTCCTTTCCTTCTATATTTATTTTCTCTTTATTTCTTTCTTTCTCTAATATTTTGCCTTTTTTTCATTTTTCTTTCTTCATTCTCCACCAGTTTTATTATTCCATATTTTTCTTTCGTTCTTCATTCATATTTTTTTCTGTTCTTCTTCAACTTTTCTTTCCTTGTTAAAGCAATTATAAAATGGAATATAATAGCTCTATGACAAAACATTTTAATAAAAGTAACAGATTTATTCCTATGTATTATTCCAATGAAAAATGAAGAATGAAAAAAGAATGAGTTTGAATAACAATCCATCATTCCGATTATTATTTCTTCTCGTTTCATCGAAAACATGACGCATTAATTTTCTATATTTGGAAGTCAAAATTTCAGATGTGCTCAATTCATTTTCTGGCCTGATTCTCTCGATTCCTAGAATATGTCGCCTTCTTCTGTCTCCTTGAATACTGTTCCTTCATTGTCCTTTCCTCACTAAAGTCTTCACATTCTGTTTCAATTCCTATATACCCCACCAGCTGTGTCCGAGTGGCATTATTGCCTTGCTTTGGGTGAAATGATTAAAAAAAAATGTAATCGATAGTAATATGAAGGGAAAAATTCCGGATTTAATTTCAAATTTTTTTTTTTTAATTTTAAGAAATTAGGTTGCATGAAGATATTTAGTTTTGGATTCCGTAGGTCGGGGGGGAATTAAATAAGAAATTAAACCTCATCTTATTAACATGTATAAGATTTAATAAATTTCTTTATATTTGTGATCTCAGTGCTTAATGTATAATAATGTGAAAAACATGATTATTTCTGATCGCTGTGCCTATTGTCAACTTCACCATATATATATATATATATATATATATATATATAAAATTATGTTTATTCTAATACCTATACTCGACTGGTATAATAAAAAAAAACGAATAGTACAATTTACAAATAAAAATATATTTAAACAAACTGGTATCAGGGAAAAAATTTTGAAAAAAAAAAATAAAAGACTAAAATATCCGAGTAGGTCGAAAAAAAATCGCCCAACACCGTAATGCCTAACCAAATGAACAAATCTCAATCAAGCAAAATAAGAAAAACGTAAAATGCTCAATACACTAAGTAGAGCAGAAATATATATATATATATATATATATATATATATATATATATATATATATATATCCATAAAATGTGTCCATAAAAGGTATCCATAAAAGTCTGCACACAGACTTTATGGACACCCTGTATGATCCAAGTGGATCCTAGTAATATAAAATATTAAAACTGATCCGCAAAAAGAACTCAATGTATTTCTTATTACAAAACAAATAATTAACGAATGCTAAAATTCGAAATCACCTCATATGGGGAATAGCCTATTTCGGTAGACGAAAACAGCGGTCGTCTATCTCATCAATACCCACGTGAACTGAGTTCGTGTCAGAAATAGAATTTTAATTGTGAAAGCTAAAAAAAAAAAAAAAAAAACGATCAAAAAACTAATACAGAATTTATCCATTTCAATGTTTCAGGCAGACGAAAGGCACGAGACACGGGTCAGGTGAAGGTGGAATGTATCAGTCATAAAGGAAAGAAGTTTTATAAAATTAAACCCGAATATTAACCTTATGACATTAATTTGGGGTTATATGAAGGCTGAAATATTAATTTAAAATTAAAAGAGGAATAAAAAGGGGTTTAAAATTAACTTTAAAATATATAGATAAAAGGATCTTACATCATTTTATCTATATATTTTAAAGTTATTTTTAAACCCCTTTTTAATGGATTAATGGAAAGAGATTTGAGGAGATCTTAGAGTAGGGGGAAAGTTTATAAATTAAAAATATAGGGTAAAGAGGTATTGAGGGGGATACAGAAATTAGAAATAGTTATACTTTTGATATTTGAAGAGTTAGAGGGGAGCAAATATTATGGAAATATAGTAACTAATTAAGTTAAACCTATATTATGGAAATTTGTTTTTGTGCCGACATTTTAACTCTAATTCATTCCTCTGATTCAATAGTTGGATTTGATTATTGTATTTTATTATTCTAATAATGGTATAATTCTAATATTCCATATCTCGATAGACACATCAGACATCTTTTGAATTCATTGCACCAGACAATAAAGTATCTCATTTTCTATAAATTTTTAAATTTATCTTTGTTAGAGAAGCCATTTTATATCAAGGGGAGTAGGATTTTGTTTCGTCACATATCAACGTCTGTGGGTTATTTAAGTCCGAAATCTAAATATTTTGTACGTAATTTTATACTTTCAGAGTAAAAGGTATATTTTTTATATATATTTTGTAGATCATAAAATTTATTGTTGGTAATTTTACTATAAAATGCATTTTTATATTTTTCTTTTTAGTGTTGCATTGATTGTCATTTTGTTATAAAAATGTATTGTTGCTCATTTTATAAAAAATACTGTTGATTTTTGTTTGGTGGGGGATTCACTATTTGCCCATAGCTGGGACCCTAACAGGTGCTACCACCCCCGGGTCATGGTAAACCTTGGGAACAAAAGCAGTTAAGTGTTGTTTCCGCGCTCCTCAAAACCTCCAATCTCCCGATCAGAGATCTTGCTGTCTGATGTAGTTTATCGTCATACCCAGGAGCGATTGGAGGTGTTACTTCGTCTATGTACATATCAAGAGAGAGGAGGAGACATTCGAAACCATCGCACAAATCCGTGATTACTTTGGTTTTTCTAAAGCTGTTCATTGATAACTCGTGATGAATATTTATCGCCGGGTGCTTCACATTTCAAACACCAGCGATGCGTGAACAGTTAATTATTGCTGAACCCGCCATAAAAAAAAAGAATTGTTTCACGTAGAAAAGAATGTAAATTCCTTACGGATATTCATTAAATCTCGCCACCTGGGCGAAAATCCGACGCCCACTGATAACAGATGATCTGCTGCCCGGGAGAGATCTTCGAATGACAATATCTTTCTAGATTATCATCCTGGGTTGTAGCTCGATCAACCAGCAAGATGAAATTTAGTGGACTGAACAAAGCACAAAAAAAGCCTTCGCACGCGCGCGCGCGCGCGTGTGTGTACACGAAAATCATGATTTTTTTTAATTAAGAAGGAACTTTTTTTTTGTACGCGTAGGTGAATCTTTTACGCCGTCGGTTGTATGAAAAGAGTTCCTTTCGAATGGACTTTCTCAAATAAACCAGTATCGTAATTGTAATTGAAATGACGACAGGGAATTGTGGGTCGATATAAAAGCTGAAATGCGAATGAAAGTTTTATTCTTTTCGTTAGAAAATGATATATTGACTGATATTCATTGTTTCAAAGCTTAAATGCCGGGAATACAAGAATGAAACTGGAAAGATAATTCAAGAAAAGAGGGTAAGCATAGAAAGAGGAATATGGAGAAAATACAGAATGTGCGTGTAAGTGAATGAGAGAGAGAGAGAGAGAGAGAGAGAGAGAGAGAGAGGGAGGAGAGGTTACTGGAAAGAAACAAGCAAAGGATTGTTTGGTTATATTGGGAAGATGAAAAAGAAAGTCGAGCAATCAACAAGAGCCTGTAATAGAGAAACAATGCAAAGAATTCAAAGACATTTTTTTTCTAATCCATAAAGTACTTGTATAATTTTATTATTAAAAAAATAACGTTTTAAAAATTCTTTTGACCTTGTTTATTATGCAATCAATAAAATATTAAGGAAATAATACACAAGCACAGTATGCACCAAATTTTTGACATGTTACATACAACCGACAAAATACGACAACATGATCAAGGAAAAAATTATCGATCACGGGAGGTTCAATTTTCTGACATAAAAATAACAAAGATAAGGATATTGGTTCGAATGAATCGATGAATTGTCAGAACAGCAGCTTATCATATAAATTCAGTCATAAATTCTGATGGTATAATTGAAATCTTTTCTTTTACCTCCAAAATGGCTCAAATATCCTCCCGATTTTTATGGAAAAAGGACGGCGGAGTAATAGATAGCGACTCGGATTGAGGAATCGGAGAGCCGAGTTCGAATTCCAATACATTCACTTACGTACTAATACACTTGGAAAAGGTATGAATCCTCTTCTCCTCCTAGCTATGGGTTCTATAGCCTTGGATGACAACTGGTCTACCGCTGAAAGAAATAGCAACCTACTGCGGGAAAAAAAACTGTTTTGTCAGTCATGTATCGAATGATACATGATTGCCTTAGTCTATGGCACATAACTAAACCAACTGATCTTGTGGGTTTATCCAGATGTCGTAAATTTACCAGCACCTGTATCAAACCTAACTGCATTATACCATCATCTTAAATATAAAGAGGGTATTGTCTTATTAAAATTAAATGGCACAGTATCCGAGGTTGCTAGTCTACTGGGACGGCTGGCTAATCCCCATTGCAGACGCCCGCTGAGACACATTTGCTTATTCAACACCCACAGAACCTCCCTGTGGATTATACAGCAAATATGCTGAGCGGACCTTAGTTACAGTTTCTGGGAGAGCGTGCGTTATCGAGCGTGATCAAAAGTCTGAACAAGGCCAGCACACTCAAACCCTCGGTCACGATGACTTGTGACTTTGTGCTAGCACAACCATCGGCGGCTCCCAAGGGTTCCGTCTTCCAAATTTCACTCACAAGGCTTGGGTCAACCCGTGGTATGGTTTTCAAGCACTTTCCAAAGGTGCCGCACGATGGGATCCTCTCCCACCTCCAGACCGATAATATCAAAAAGTCACCTTCTTGACAAATCGACCATGTTGAGATTCGAACCCGGGTCAGAAAGCGAACGTTCTAACCACACGGCCACGTGTCTTAAATGCCGTCAAATAAGGTACACTAAAGGTACAGAGATGATTATCAGCCTGATTTCGAAAGCCATTGTTATTGTAGCCTCTAATCAGATATTTATTAAGTTTAAATAAGTACGGTACAAAGTAATATGGGAAAAACGTGGGATAAGATAATCGTGTTGCGCCAAGACTTCAAGTGAGAATAAGCTTAACAGTCAGCATTCTTTTAGTTTTTCAATAAGAACAGCAAGATATAGGAAGTTGTGTATAGCCATGTCCGCCCATGTCTTGAAGGGACGCGACACAAAGAAGAACTAAGAACAAATCAAGACTAAATTAAGCAAAATAGATATAGAAAGATTGTGATGCGCCACGCACGGATGGTTTTTATAGCATTATGAATCCTGACTTGATATTTAATAAGCTTAAGCTAATTTGGCACAAGTCAAAATTGAGAATAATAGGCGTAGTAATATTGTGTTGCGCTAATCTTTCAAGTACGAAGAACTTACCAGTTTTGAAAATATTTACAAGGTAAACTCATTCTATACAATCCATCGCTAAAGATGCTGGGAAAATGATCGGTTCCGGGCATCATATCAAAAACTACCAGACTCCTCCTGATATGCTTTATCTTTACAAAGGCTAGATCAGACTAAAAATGGAGTATTGCTACCTCATCTGGGTTAAGGTTGCTCAATCCTCACTTTCTAGCCTTGACAGAATTCAAAAGAATTTACACGACCTTGTGGGCGATGAATTATTTTCTATCCCACAACCTTTTACCCACAAAAGCAATAGAGCCTCTCGCAACTCTATCTCTGTTTTCATGGCAGATGTTCGGGCGAACTATATTTCTTGTTTTCTCCAGTTTAGACATTCACAGCTAGGACCCGTCAGTCCACGTACATTGAGTCGACCAATTCACTTCATATTCCTTTGGCAAGGAGAAGGTTACACTCAGCTTCTTCCTCAGAACTGTTCCTTTTGAGAACAGATTTTTGAGAGGATGCTTTCCCCTCTGATCACTACGATGTTAACCTCTTCAAGTCAAGGGTCAACCATTATGTATCCGATATATCCTAATATTATGCCCTTGTTCCAACCTTGTACGCTCTTGCAATAATCCCATTTAGTAAGCCTCTACCTTGAGTGGCTCATGGGCCTTGTATTGAGTGAACAAGTAGAAATAAAGAAGCATCACGCAACTAAATCAAATTGTATTATTAAAACATGCACTTCGCTGATCTTGATTGATCATGTTCCATAAAATTCTGCAATTTTTTAGGAAATTTCACAATTCTGAGAAGAAAAGAATCTTAGCGAAGAATTCTTTTTGCGGTCTTCCAGAGAATTCAGTTTTATGAAAACCTCTCTGCGAAAACAAGAATAAATGCTATTCCTAGATCCACAGGGTATTTTTTTAACTTATCACAAATGTAAATCTCACTCAAACGTTACCCTTTCCTATCAATTAATTACACTGTTCTGCGTTAAAAAATTTTCCAAAGGTCAAAGTTTTATCAAGTGATATATGATTGTCATTTAATGCTGAATTCCAAAATAACATTCATTGTGTTTGGTCAGGTCTGTTTTTAAAATGGGCTCGAATACTTCACAACAAGTTGTACACAATAATAACACTTATTCAAAAGCCTGTGGATTCTACTTGTCACAGCTGATCGTGGGTGCCTGAATTTTAGTATAGCATATAATGTTGTATGTGTACCTAACTACAGTGTACCACCCTATTCACTAACACCCCATACCTAGAGGGGGTGACGCTTATGCATCATTTTTAAATGATTTTAATGAACTATGTCAAGTGTCAACGACGAGCTGAGTGCCGATTTATTTTTTTTTTTCTCTTTTAAGCTTGACATTTGTATTCCTCTAAGAAATGGATCGCAAGTATAATAATAATCCTGGCACCTTCTGTTATATCTGTGGTAATGTTGTTCTTCCTAACCGTCAAGCAAAAATCAGTCAAACTAGGGGATCAGGATAAGCCATTCGCTCCCCAAGTTTGCTGTAAAACATGTGTGGAGAATTTGAGGGACTGGAGGAATGGTAAAAGGAAGAGTATGTCATCTGCCATTCTAATGGTATGGAGGGAAGGAAAAGATCTCATTACGGACTGCTATTTCTGCATGGTAAATCTAAAAGGAATAAATCGCAAGAAGCGCCATGTCCAATACCCTGATGTTCTTTCTGCCATAAGACCAATCCCTCATGGCCCAGGCCTTCCTGTTCCTGAACCAGATGGTAACATGGAATATAGCTCTGATTCCGAACATAGTGACATGACTGTTGTATCTGGGAATGACGCATAAAAGCCAGAAGAGGACAACCAGCCAGTACCCTTGACGCAAGCAGAACTCAACGATCTGACACGAGACCTGAACCTTTCAAAAGAGTCTGCTCGGCTGCTGGGTTCACATATCAAAGAGAAATAACGTTCCACTGGCATCGAGACTGTGAGTGAGAATTAAGACAGTTTTTCACATTCCAGGATAAGGCATCATTGGTTTATTGCAACAACATTGTTGGATTGATCAAATCAATGGGCTTAGAGTATGATGCTACGGAATGGAGTTTTTTTATTGACTCATCCAGCAGAAATCTCAAAGCAGTTCTTCTACATAATGGGAATAGTTTATTCATCTATCCTTATTGGGCATTCAGTACAAATGAAAGAAACTCACAACAGCATGTATCATTTGTTGTGTGCTGTTAACTACCAGGAGCGCAAATGGTTCATCTGTGGAGATGTTAAGGTGATTGGACTGGTCCTAGAGCTTCAAGGTGGTTATACAAAGTATCCTTGTTTTCTGTGTCCCTGGTACAGCCGGGCTGACGGCCAACATTATGTCAGTCAAGAGTGGCCGTTAAGGCAAAGTTTAAAACATGTCTCATACTCTCGTTGAACCGAACCAAATACTGCTTCCACACTTACATATGAAGTTAGGAGTAATGAAGAACTTTGTGAAAGAAATGGACAGGGAAAGAAGTGGGTTTGATTTCCCCCAGAAAAAATTCCCACTCTAAGCATAGAGAAACTCAAGTCTCGTATATTTGACGACCCTCAAATAAGAGAACTCATGAAGGATCCACTGTTTGACGAAGCACTTAGCGAAGCTGAAATGTCCGTCAGGCAGTCACTGAAGTCAGTAGTTACATGCATCCTGGGAAGCAACCGGAAGTGTGGAATACGAGAAGGAAATTGAAGAGCTAGAGAAGAGTTTCCGCCAACTCGGGGCACGAATGTCAGTCAAACTGCACTTTCTGTGGTCACACTTGAACTATTTTCCAAAGAACTGGAGATTTGAGTGAAGATCAGGGTGAGCGCTTTCACCAAGACGTTCGCATTATGGAAGAGTGCTACCAAGGCCAACGGGATGTAAACTTCCTCGCTGGTGCTTGAAACGGGATGCGGTGGCTGCTGAGCACAGGAGGGAGTACTTAAGAAGGCCTTTCATCCATGAATAGCTTCTTTTGTGTATTGTTCAGTTTACAATGTGAGCTTTCTGAGCCTTAATCAGCCCTAAATTTATTATTTGTTTAATTGAACAAGAAAATAAATAGTTATAATACTCTTCTATACATTTCAAGTAAGAGCTTGTATCTTAAAGATTTGATCTGATTAGAAAAAATTGAGTATGATTTTTAGATTCAGCGTAAAAAGATCTGCCTTAAAATCAGCTATTATATATTCGACCTTGAAAATATCTTAGGCCAGAATTATGAACGTTTTTCGTCGACTTTTGTATTCACTTGGTCTATTTGGAAGCATTATTTGCTCGAATCAACCCCTTTCAATTACCCCATATATTACACAGCATCAGCTTTTTGGGATTAAGACTGGTTTTTGATACTCTTAATAGGGGATCGTTTCGCCTGCCCTGCGATTTCTTATGTTGTTCATTGTTGTAAAGTATCCACTCTTCATCGCTCGTCACTATTTTTTTCGTTTTAAATTCGTTTTGCGCTTAAATAGCAAATCGCACTCAGAAATACGGTCCAGTAGGTTTTTCGCGAATGTTGAAGTCACATATTAAATCAAGCAATATAAACAAACTGGTACAAATATTTTCAGCGCTTGATTTGTTTATTCTGAGTATGTTGACTTTCTCCCATTGACCATTTTCGAGTAATATCTTGATTTGATCGCTGTCAACCTCATCTGGTCTACTCGACTCTAATGAGTCTTCAAATGAGAAATCTCCAACTTTAACTTAACAAACCCCTTTTGATATAATCAATCTTTCTCAATACCTTCTCCATAAATTGCATAAATCTTTTTTCTTTGCGCATGAATCGAATAGTTGCTTTTCTTATAATAAAAAAAGCATATACTGAAAACATTCTTGTCTTTTCAATGTTAGAATCCTAAAACAAAAACAATAAAAAAAATCTGATAATTTTGACAATGTAAATACCTGTACGATGATAAGTGTCACGATACAATTAGAAGTGATCTTTTTGAATGACGGTAATCAACACTAAATGCTTCTAATGTAAAAAAAAAAAGCAGACGAATTGAGGTTGCACAATAAAAGAAGAAAAGAATCGAGTTTAAATGAGATTAACTATTAATTAACGGTGAATATTTTAAGTGTAATTATAATTAAATTCAAATTAAAACGTATTTTGCGTTTACCATAGAATTATGGAAATAAGACATATTTTTAGAAATTGAGCAAAAAACAGTTGATATCTTTCTTTGAGAAAAAGAAAATTGAAAGATAAACAAAAGAAGGAACAGAAAATAATATTTTTTCTTTCAGAATTCGTTCTTTATTTATTTTCCTGCTTAACGAATACGAGAATAATTTGATACTTTATGTGAAAGAAAAAAAGTCATCACATATCGTTTCATTTGACGCTATGGCTCATTTCTTTTGTAAAATTTAACAATCAATTTTATGTGACAATATCTCGTTAAAATGTGATACCCCGCCATTTTGAATTCAATGAATAACAAAAGGCGCGTAAAAAAGGGTACATGGCAGAGAAAAACAAGCAATGGCAGAAAGAATGAAGGAGAAATTGGAGGAATGCAGAAGAGCTAGAAGTTATAATTGAAGAACTGTGTCATTCTTCTGCCAATCAATAACAAAGATGGAGGGAGATACGAAGCTATCTCTACAGTGTTGTTGCTGTTGTTGTTGGTGGCGGTGATGATGGTGGAAGTGATGGTGGTGGGTAGCTTTTAATTAGTCTCGTACATGTCTTACGAGACCACCTTACGCATCTCTGTCTCTTACTTATGTCCGTTGCCATCATCCCCAGTCGCTAGATCGCTATTGACACTTGGACATTCAGGTAGAAAGTACTAATGAAGAAATGTGTATCTGTTAGGGTAGGGAATTGTTGTGTACTGGGTTTTTAGGCAGAAAGAAAGAAAGAGAAAAAAAGAGAAAAAGAGAAAAAGAAAGAAAGCGAAAAAGAAAAATGAAGAAAGAAAGAAAGAAAGAAACAGAAAAAAGGAAAAGTGCAAAAAAGAAAGAAAGAAGGAAAGAGAAAAGAAATGAAAAGGAGCATAAATAAATAAATAAACAGAACAAAGGAAGAAAGGGCAAAAAGAAGAAAGAAATCGAAAAGGGGAAAGGAACAAAAGAAAGGAAAAAAAAACAGAAAAAGGAAAACACGAACAAAATGAAGAAAGAAAGAAAAAAAGAAACAACGAAAAAACAAATACAAAGAGCAAAAAGAAAGAAACAAAAAACGAAAGCGAAAAAGAAAGAAAGAAATAGGAAAAGATAACAGATGAAAGAAAGAAAGAAGAAAAGAAAAAAGAAACAAAAACGAAATAGAAAAAAGAAAGAGAAAAAATGAAAAGATGAAAGAAAGAAAGAAAGAAAGAAATAGAGAAGAAAAGAAAAGAAAAAGAGCAAAAAGAAGAAAGAAACAAAAAACGAAAGCGAAAGAGGAATAAAGAAAGAAAGAAAGAAAGAAAGAAAGAAAGAAAGAAAGAAAGAAAGAGGAAAAAATGAAAAGATGAAAGAAAGGAAGAAAGAACAGAAAAAGAAGCAAGAAAAGGTTTGTTGGATTAAATTTTCTTTAATTCCATCATTTAAAGAATTAATTAATAAACAAGTAATTAAATAAAGAAGATGGCATTGCTTACGGAAATATATCTAAACGTATATTTGTTCCGTATCCTTGTTTCTTTGGCAGAAACTTCGTTCATTTATTTTCCTCTCAGAGTTGACCAATCGCTTTATTCTCATTTTGATTTTCTAGTCACGATCCTGAATTCAATAAATATCCCCTTGAGCTTAATCTAAAGTCGAGTCCCACATCCTACACCAAAACCTTGCATTGTTAATGCACCAATTCCGTTTTAGCCTCCATCTTTTCCGATTTGTCAGCGCCAAAGAACACAACAGGGAGAACCAGAACAGAGCTACATTTAGGCTGTCTGCAGTTCATACCTTTCACCTGTGCTGTTAACTTTGAGGCATATCCATCAAACTGGGGATTCGATTATTTTTTCATAGAATGTCTTTGTAATAATCAGAACGTAAAAGGAAGTGAGAAAATTAAATAAGTGGAGCTAAAAAAAAAGATTTAAAAAATATATATTTTTACTAATATTTTAAAAAAAATAAATTTCTAAAATGATATCATTCATTTGTGAATAAGTTCTGAAAGTTTCATTAAAATCTAACAATTATTTGATTTTTGCAAGAATTTCCAAATCAATGTGTTTTTCACCACAAAAAAAGACGCTAAAATTTCCTATACAAAGTTAGGGTCTCCCCACACCCTCTGACGCAAGGAAAACGAGATTTTTAACCAAAATTTCGAACGTTTTAAGTATTAGTCAAAAAATCCTTTGGTCTTTCCTCTTAATAATAACATAAAGATTTTGACGGTAAAACTTTGTTTTCATTAAGTTTGGGCCATTTTTTCATCATGATATGCTCTTTTTTCACCGATTTGTGGCAGTACCTACTTAAAAGCAAACAAGACCCGTGCTACATGTCCAAAAGTCGTATAAAATGGTCATTTAACTTTGTAAGAAATTTTAACCTGTCTAGATGTTCCATTGCCTCATAGAAAAAAGAATATACGTCAGGCAAAGGGACTTCCTGTTCAAAATTCTTAGAGGAATTTAATTTTAGTGCATTGTTCGAGGAAAATATTTATAAAACTACATCTTAACTTTGTCTCGTGGACTGAGATTAAACTCCTTGATACAAAACATAAAAATTGTAAAACAACAACAAAAAAGTGTTGAAGCGTACACAAGATATGCCCCCCACTCCTACAACTATCCGATGCCATATTGAAAACGTCAATAAAATACTAATTGAGTGTTATGGCGCCGAGCGTCACTATCTCCCCAACTGGGATCAATCATTATTTGTCGAGTTCTTTTTATTTTGGTGAGTCAGAAAGGAAACAACGGAATTGTCAAGAAATCAATAAGAACAGAAGGTAAAAGAAAAAAAAAAAAAAAAAAAAAAAACGGTTAACATTCCTGTCACGATGATCTGTGCGTTTTTATCTAACTGACCCTCAAATGAAAAGAAAAAGCTTTTTTTTTCTTACTCAAGTTTGAAATCAGTTTTTTTTTTTTGGGCGGGAGAGTTATTGTACATGACCCAGTTTTTGATGATTGATTATTGCAAAGTGATCGATTATCACTATTGTATTGAAAACACAAATCGAATTACATACCGTGTGGTTTTCAATATTTTATTATCAGATAATGCGCTGGGAATAATAAATGTTAGTAATAATGATATTATATACGAAGGAATTGAAAAGTTTATCCGTATATAATAAACTGTTAGTTTTAAGTAAATTAACTTTCATTAATTTACATCAACACTTGGACATTCTAATTTGCAATGCCAGGCCAGTGCATGTTTATTTTTAGTACATTTCTTCTGATGTATCAAAGCTTTGATTTCATATTCTATAAAAGAAAATGGAATATAGGTAATTTTGCATTCATCCATGAGCTTGAGATGCATTTTGGGATAAATTACAATTTGAGTTTTTTTAAGTACGAGGGTCATTCAATAAATAAGGTGAATTTTTTGGTATAAGGACTTCTAATACAGATAGACGCTTACTTTTTTTTTTTTGTTTTACTTCTTTTTCACATGGATTTAATTTCTTTTGTGGATTAAAAAAAAAAACTTTGAGAGTTTTGGTGATTAACAAAGATGGCCGACCAGGAAGCATGCTCCAGGATTGAACAGTGCTCAGTTATCAAGTTTTTGGTTGCTGAAGGGTGCAAACCAGTTGGAATTCATAGGAGAATGTCAACTGTGTATGGTGCCACATGTTTCAGCCAAAAAATTGTCTACAAGTGGGCTAAATTGTTTAAAGAATGACGGAGCAGTGTTGAGGATGAAGACAGGCCTGGGAGGCCTACAGAAGTGAGGTCTCCTGAGGTGATCAAATCAGTCAATGACCTCATTCATTCTGACAGAAGAACTACTGTGAACTGCCGAGGCAGGTCAAGAAAGACATAAAAAACAAACGCAGAGGTCATCAATCAGAAGGAGTCATCTTGCATCATGACAACGCAAGGCCTCACACAGCAGTCCAAACGGTGCAGACCATCAACGAGCTGGGCTGGGAACTGCTCCCTCATCTCCCTTACAGACCAGAGCTTGCCCCTTCAGACTTTCACCTGTTTGGTCCCTTGAAAGCGTTTACGAGAGGCACGATGTTTAAAAGTGACGATGAAGTCAAAAGTGTTGTGAGCGACTGGCTGAGACATCAGTCCAAAGATTTTTACGACGAGGGAATATGGAAGCTTGTGCACAGATGGGAAAAGTGTGTGACAGTGCTGGGAGACTACGTTGAAAAAAAAAGTAAGCTTCTATCTGTATTAGAAGTCCTTATACCGAAAAATTCACCTTATTTATTGAAAAACCCTCGTATTAGATAGGTTTTTATTTACATGATACGATAAAACTTCTGTTATTTGATATCGAAATCAATCTTTCTTCTATTGTGTGTAAGCGTATAAGCATTTGCTTGGTTTAGAGATCAGTAAATATCGATCGTTTATATTTGAGCCTATAAATATCTATTTGATTCGGGGATAGGTAAATATTAGATATTTATATTGGAATCTATAAGCATTTACTTGGTTCAGAGATAAGTAAATATTGGTCGTTTGTATTTGAATCTTTGGTTGGGCACCTCGAGGCAGTATAACGGTTAGCAAGCTTGTCTCGAACAATTACGATTGAGTAGTGAGTTCGATCCTTACCAGGTGCCCCCTATTTTCGGTCTTGTTCCATATCTAAGCTAGAAAATCCTTATAAACTTTTGGCTTTGTTCAGGATGAATAAATATTGGTCGATTATATTTGCGACACATGGTTGTATGATTAGCGGTTAGGATTAAGGAATCAGAGGACCGAGTTCGAATTCCAGTCGAGTTCATTACATTCGCTTACGTGCTGATACCCTTGGTAAAGTTATGAATCCATCTCTTCTCTCCGCCCCCAGCTATGGATAAAATAGGTCAGACAGGGTTCTATAGCCTTGAGTAGCGACCAGTCTACGTGAAGGAAACTTTGAATTCAAACCAGCCTGCTGCCTTGCAAAAGCTGAAAGGGGGTAATAATGGTAAATCGAAGTCTCATGTCGTTTCGAAGAAAGGAATTGCACCCTCCTCTTACCTCGAGTCGCGACAGAAAATAATGAACTTTTTGAGCTTAATACAATGGTTCGAACAAACACAAGAATGGAACCCGGCACGGCGCTGTGGACCTCACTGATTTCGGACCATTCGCCCACTGCACTTTAAGCATTTACTTTACGGGGACGGGTAAATATGGCTCGTTTATATTTGAGTCTATAAGCATTTACTTGATTCATGGATAAGTAAATAATAGTCATTTATAATTAGTTCTCAGAGAGTTCGGGGACAAATTTAATCTTTCGGATAAACAATTCAATTCTACATCGATACAATTAGAAAATCTTGAGAAAATCACAAAAGAAGAAGAAGAAGAAGAAGAAGAGTAGGAGGAGGAGGAAAGAGAGAGAGAGAGGATATAGGAGGGGAGGGAGGAGGTAGAAAGAGTATTAGAGTGGAGTTACAGAGAAGATATACAACGAGTAAGAGAGAGAGTGGGAAGGTGAGAGTAAATATCAAATTGAATGTCGGATTCAATGTTTGTGTTGAACAGATGAATCAATGAAGATAGCAAAATTGGGGAATGTATGATTTGTGTCCATCAGTCAGACATTTAACATATTTCTACTTCATTGGGACGAGCAGAAAAATAGTCGTCCCTTATCAATTTTGGAAATATTTATTTGCGTTTATGCGAAAAGGGCCGCATTTATCGACAGACATTTTGAGTGACAAGCGGGTTACATAGATTGTCGGTTGTAAAGAAAGGTCAAGTATACAGATCGAGATTAAGTGGCCTATTTTATATGTCACTGAGTGGAACAAATATACATTTATTATTATTAATATATATTCAGTATATTTGGACAGCAGTTTCTTTCAAACATGTCTTATTAAAACAAATAAACTTTTTATATCTATTATTAAATTTACTGTTATTTTATTTTTAATGTGAATAATTAGCGCAAAAATGATTGTCGTAAATATAAAAAAAAAATAGAGCAAAATTCGACTTAGTTTCAAGTTTTTGACTTTAATAAACATCAAGTGTTTATGCCTTTTGATAATTTTTAATTTAATAGGTATAAAATTTTTATATAATTTTTAATTTAACAGGCATAAAATTATATATTTACTAGCAGTAGAGCCCGGCGTTGCCCGGGGATGTAACAGTAAGAAATAGATCAAGTATCGACCATCATAAAGACAGAAAAATAAAATTGACAAAGATTATTGATTAAGGTTGACAGACACGCATGTCTTAATTAGTTTTTTTTTTTTACGAATTAGTCAAACTCAAACAAAAACATTGTTTTCAATCGTTATGAGTCTACCGATTGAATAGAGTTTTATTATAAACAATTGTCTTGTAAATGGAATTTTTAAAGCATTCTGAATGTAAAAATAAAGAAAAAATTGTGCATGACAATAAGAAACACTACCTGCCAAAAAAAAGTGAAGTTTTGTTGAAATCGGTTGAAAAATGTAGGAAATCCGACCCCATATATAAACGAACACACACACACACAAACAACATTTTTTTTTTTTTTTTTAAGCATTTCACTCCAAGCAAGGCGGGGAGCCACTAGGACGCAAGGGGTTACAGAAAATAGGAAGATCAGATAGGAGTGATAGAAGAAAGGATGAGGGTAGTAGATAGATTAAGGCAACTGGAGATGTCGATTGACATTACACTTGAATAGCTGGAGATTATAACTCTCAGGGAAACAGGAGAAGGGAAGAGAGTTCCACAGGGGAGAGGTGCGAGACATGAAGCTATTAGAGTAGAAGAGACGGCTACATTTATGAGTTTCGACAGTGAAGGGGTGAGAGCGGGATGCCAGCCTCGTAGGGCGCTTGAACTCATGAAGTTTGGGAACCAGCGAATGCAGTTCCTCGGAGCAATTTCCATGAAAGTATTTGTAGAACAGACATAGGGAGGCGACGGTGCGTCTGTGAGAAAGTGACTGTAGACGAGACGCCAGGGCAGGGCCAACCATATTACATATCCGCTTCTGGAGCCTATCAAGAACCCCGAGGCAAACAGAAGGGGCGCCAGACCATATATGGCAGCAATACTCCATGCAAGGGCGAATTGTGGATTTGTATATCTGGAGGATCGACTCAGGGAGAAAAACTTCCTAGCACGGCTCAGGGAGCCAACTTTCCTCGCAGTGGACGAGGCAAATGACTCGATGTATTTATTCCATCTCAGGTCAGCAGTCAACGTGAGACCGAGAAGCCGCAGAGAGTTGCTCTCGGAAGTTGAGCGTCAGACATTATAATGGAGGGAAGGGAAGGCTTTCTGTGGTGATTAATAGAGAGCAGTTTTGTCTTCGAAGCGTTGAAGTTGACCAGCCAAATCATGCCCCAGTTCACAATCGATTGGAGGTCCTTTTCGAGGCGCACGGCAAGGTGAGTTTTGTCAGCGAGACTGGATTTGTTTTTGAGGCAGGAATAAATTGTGGTGTCATCCGCGTAGATGCCGACTTGAGAAGTTACGGCGTCAGGAAGGTCATTTATATAGATAAGGAATAGAGTGGGGCCTAGGATGGAGCCTTGAGGAACACCTGCGTTCGTGGGGTAGGAACTGGAGGAGAATCCGTTGTGAACGACCTTCAATTCACGGTTTGACAGGAATGATTGTATTACGTTATATAATTGACCCGTAATGCCATAACCCTGGATCTTGCGGAGAAGGCCGGCGTGCCAAACCCTATCAAATGCTTTGGAGATATCTAGTGCCACGGCTCCAGGCTTCCCCGTTATTTTGGAGGGTTCGGTAGACTGTTTCCGTGATGGCTGTGAGCACATCGGCTGTAGATCTGGCAAAGCGGAAACCATATTGCTTGTCTGAGAGCAGATTATTGGATGTGAGGTGGTTAACCACCCTGGTATTGATTAGAGCTTCGAAGATTTTGCCGAAGAGGGAAGGAGACTGATAGGACGGTAGTTGGAAGGGTCAGAGGGGTCGCCGGAGTTCTTGAAGACAGGAACGATCGAAGAGGACTTCCAGCAGTCAGGAAAACAAGATTCCTTGAGGCAGTAGTTGTATAGTTTCGAAAGGGCGGGCGCCAGTTCAGGCGCGCATTTCTTTAAGACAATGGCTGGTATCCCATCTCCACCACTCGCCTTGTTGGGATCTAAATTGGAGATAACGCCCAGTACCAAGGTTGGGGTTATGTTTAACCCACTCAATATGGCCTCAGTTCTAAGAGGGAAGTCGGGTATGGGTACACCAGAAGAGTCGAGCGTCGAGTTGGATGAAAATTTCCGAGCAAAGCATTCAGCCTTGTCGGTAGAGGAGGTCAAGACTTCGAACTGGTTGAATAGAGGAGGTATAGAGGGTTTGCAATTATTCAATACACTCTTGCAGAGACGCCAATAATCTTTGGAGCCAAATTTGCGAGATGCAATACGTTCCTTCATTCGAGCCGCAAATAGTGACTTAGCATCATTTAGGATACGCTTACAATCGTTACGGGCGGCGGCAAAGAGACGTCTATTGCAGTCAGACATGTCGCTACGGTATAGGTGGAAGTAGTGGTTCCTATGGGCGATGGCGGCTGAGCAAGCAGCCGAAAACCAGGGGCAGGGCGCGACTTAACCCTATATTTCCTTGATGGGATGAAAGCGTCGATTCCAGCTTTAACCCAGGAAGAGACCTCAGAAGCACATTCTTGGACGGGGGAGCTTAAAGACTCCATCCCAGGGGACATCGCGGAGGAAATCACGGAACGCGTCCCAGTCAGCTCGTTGATAATAGAACGAAGTTCTAGTGGTAGGAGGTTCTTTATAGGGGTGGAGTTAAAGGAGATGTTAACCGATACTACTGCATGGTCAGAGTTACCAAGTGGGCATAGTTGCGAGGCGCTGCAGGATTCGGGGATGGAGGTAAAGCACAGGTCGAGTAGAGAGGCTTTACTTACCCGGTTGAGGGCAAAAACGAGTGGGGGAAGTTAACTATCTGTGTGAGGGAATGGGAGATTGAAAAATTAAGCGTTTGAATGCCTGCATGGTCAGTAGTAGCATTCTTAAGCCACAGAGTGTGATGGGCGTTAAAGTCTCCAAACACAAAAATGTCAGCGAACGGGTGGAGGGAGAGAGCCTTGTCTATGTTGTCAGAAATGCTATCAAGTATCTCACAGTCTTGAGAGGATGGAGAGCGGTAAAGGAAGAAGAGATAGCTGACCGCATTGAGGAGAGAGAGACGGAGACACATGTATGACTGGTCAGGCGATTCAAGAGAGGACTCTCTGGCCAGGGGGAGATGTTCCTTGACGTAGACACCAAGACCGTGCATGTGGGTTAGAGAGTCTTTTCTGAGGAGAGGAAGATAGCCGGGGATCGAGAGATCAGAAGGGGGGATAGATGAGACAAGGTTTGTCTCGCAGAGAGCCAGTACATCCGGGCCGTTTGCAGTGAGGAAAGATTCCAGACTGTAGAAGTTTGTTCTAATGCCCCGGATGTTGGAGAATGAAATGTTGAGGGGTTTAGGTGGTTTCTGAGATGCTGGTTTAGGGTAAATCTTTCGGTTTTTGTAACTCATGTTGGATTTATTTGCAAAGATGAGAAGGCCCGAGGTAAGAGAAAACAGACAGTTTCGACCGTGACGCGAGCAGAGAGGAGTTGGCAAAATCCGCTTCATTATGTGGCCTCAGGGCTGCCCACCGGAGGTGACTGCAGGGACACCTTTCCACGCGCGATATGGCACTACAAACACCCCGGTATTATACAACTGTTGATCAGAGCAGCCGCTCAAGACGCTACGCAAGAGTTAGGGCTCCTAACTACCAGTCGGAAACAGCAACCAGAGAACTGTCAGCCGTGTACCCTCAGAATGAAGAGATGTTGCCACAGACTGCACGTATCACGGGAGAAACAGACCTGCACTAATACAGAGGCCGGAGAGAGAAGACAGTACCGGGAACCCCATCCTAGACAAGAAACAAGGTGTAAGCCTCTACTCATGTCCAATAGAAGGGGGAGGAGTGTTGACCGGGCGGTAGAAGGGACTACCTACTCCTATTGGGTTTTATAATAAGTATAACTCGATATGAGTTGTCCCCCTTTCATTCTGGCGACAGAATCGTGTTTTCAAATTGATTTCGTGGAAAAACAATTGTGTTTTTCCAATTTTTGCGCTATCAGAACCACCGCAAGGTAATTTTACGCAGTCCTGTGAAGTTTTGTTGAAATCGGTTGAAAAAATGTAGGAAATCCGATCCAACATATAAACACACACACACACACACACACACACACACACACACACACACATCTGCGTTTTATAATAAGTAAGATAATAGGTATAAAATTATATATTATTTATATAATTTTCAATTTAATAGGTATAAAATTATTAATTTAATAGGTATAAAATTTTTATATAATTTTTAATTTAATAGGTATATAATTATTAATTTAATATGTATAAAATTCGTAGTCATTCTAATAATCTATTTAATATATATATATATATATATATATGGGTATATGTATATGTGATTTTGTATATATATTGGTGTGTGTAAGTTGTGTGTATGTATATATGTGTATATTTGGAGGCTATAAATATGAAGATAAATCAGATACTGAATTTAAGATGTTGATTTTTTGTATGTTTCATCTTTTTATATTTGTATAGTTGTAAATGTATATGTATGCATGTGTGCATATGTATATATATATATATATATTTGTATATTTTATTTTATATATTCTATATTCAATCGTTTTATTTCCATTATTTTCAATCAGTTAAGTTAGTCTCTATTATTTTCTCTTCTTTTTCTATTTTATATGCGCATATGTATGTGTATGTGTATATATATGTATATTTGTGTGTGTATATGCGTATATATATATGTTTATATATATGTGTGTGTGTGTGTGTGTGTTTATGTATATATGTCTTTATGCTAATATATTTTTCTAAAGTTTCTAATATCTCCCTCCCCAACACATTGCATCGGCTGACCGCTTTCAATACCCTTTTTTATTTTTTTTATTAAATATTAATGCAATAATTAAATGCAGCGATTAGTTTTGAGTTCTCCTGTAGTTTAGGGTTAAGCTAGTATATATATATATATATATATATATATATATATATATATATATATATATATATATTATTTACCGGCTTGTGCATTTGGTAGTCTTAATAAAAGAAAATATTCCTTCTGGCAGGGTTCGAACCTGCACCCTCAACCATCAATGTAAGAGAAAAACCGCTGTTTAGCCGGGTGGAATTTTAGAAGACACACATGATTTTCACAGTCATGTGTAGTTCAATTACCCTATTTGACAAATCCATATTTCACATTTGGATCTCTCGAATCCTATACATACATATATATATATATATATATATATATATATATATATATATATATATATATATATATATATATATATATATATATACACCTTTTTTTTTTCCAATCATTTGATGTTTAGAAAAAGACTTTAAATCTTTTTAAATCCTTTATTTATTGTTTGAAGAATTCCATGAATTATAAAGAAAAAATGATTGTTACGGAAAACTGACGAAGCAGCCAAATTCTGACATCGAAAACAATCGTTAGAGACATCAATGAATTTGTTTACCGGCGACGATGACGAAGAAAGAATTCGTCATCCTGTTTGGCAAAGAGGAATTCGCGTCCATAACTGCGATGCTTGACGAACAATGGAGTGGGGGTGCGTTAATGAGAGTTTCTGACCCATAATATCTTATTTTTGAAGTATTAAATAAAAGACTTAACATCTGAAAGTTGGAATATCATCACACGGTGCCAGTATTCTTTAACCAGAAGGAGCGTCCGAACATCTGCTATTAGTCTGAATGGTCACAGCGCCATTCTGGTCGTTATTACAATTTAATTAAGTTTATTGTGTCGAATTCACTTTCCATTAACCTCGGATAAATACTCAATTTGTAAATATTCACAAACCGAAAAAGACTATATTAAAAACCATCTAAATAACGACAGAAATATTTTAAATCTAAAACATGCTAATGTATCCATTTTCAGTAGAAACCAAAAACTCTTCGGCAAAGTTTAACACGCCTTTTCTTGTTTTTTTTTTTAAAAGGTTTCCGAAGGTTAAACTTTGTCCTCCACGGCAAGTTTTAACCTTCGAGTCTTTCCAATACGCACATTTTTTTTTAAATAATAAAAACAAAATAATAATAATTATAATAAATAATAATAATAATTATAATAATACTTAAAAAAAAAAATGATCAGTGGTAAACGTCATGACGCCATTTTTGACCTTAGGTCTCTGGTTGGGACCCAGAAAATGTGTATACAACAGAAATCAAAGGAAATAATAATAATAATAATAATAATAATAATAATAATAATAATAATCTACTTAAAAAGTGTGTGGTCTTGTTTTTCTGTTTTTTACAAAAATGATCAGTGGAAATTGCCGTGAAGCCATTTCTGAAGTCAAGTCTCTGGTTGGGATCCGAAAGGAAATGTGTATACAACAGAAATCAAAGGAAATAATAATAATAATAAAGAAAACAATTGACGTAACTTTTCCAATACTTTTCGACAATTAAGAGGAGAGGGCGGTTTAAAAAATGATAAAGAAAAGATAATGTTTAACAATGTTCAACAATATTTCGACGGCATGTTTGTCTTCTTCAAGTTATGCTTAAAAAGTGTATGCAAAAATTAAATTGTATCACAATCTGTTATTACTACGGGATAAAAACAGCTGTAAACTGGCATTTTGAAGATCATCCTGAATCAAATTTCAAGAAAAACTTGTGAGTAGCCAAATCTGTACTGGGGTCTTACGAGATGGTGGCTGACAGTCTAGGGTGATGCGATGCTTTACCAAAGACCACCGTATGAAGCCCACAATGATCTACATGCTTGGTAGACCAACTCACTCAAATGCGACTCTGACAACCGAGTAACCCCACGGGCGAGTATCTGTTCACGTATGCGCAGATTGTTAGACTATATCAAGTCCCCGGAACTGGTTTCCGTGATGTTCAAATGGTTGCATAAAAAAGTAATGAAAGACACTACATTTAAGGAAAACTTGGGGATTGTGTATTAAACATTGTTTTTTTTTTTCCTTCACGCTTGCCTGAGGAAAATACGAGAAGGAAAACAAACACCCATTAATGCTCTTATCTTAGTGATGCATGCCGGGAAGAAAAACTCTTTATTCTATCCTTAGTAATCTCCTGGAAATCTATTTTCACTTTCAGGTCACAAGCATTTCCGTATTTTCTTATATTGATCCAAACTCGAGTAAAAGCCCATTTTTGCCTTAAAGGTCAGTTTCGCATTTCCGGCATCACATCTCTGGAATTTTCCAGGGAAAAATGAATTTATTAAAAGCAGACGAAAATATCCTGTATTTCGTTAATGTTCCATCGAAGTGTTGATTATATTTTGAGGGAAAAAAAATTCAAACAAAAACACCTTATTAATGGAGAGTGAAAATATGGCAACGTTATTGTCTATAATTTTAAGAAAAACGCCTAAACATTATCCAATGATTAGCAAAATGGAATTTCAGATGATTACTACTGGATGCATGGTCATCAACAAAAGGATGAACCCAAAGTGAAAATTATAAATCAGGGATACTAAAATCAAGCAAGTATAAAAAGTGGGAAGTGTTCTAACAGATGACGGAAACTGTGACACTGAGATCCGAAGACATATTGAGATGGCCAAAGGTGCTTTTCAAAAGCTAAGCAGAGTATTAAGAGACAGAAAATCTTCGTTAGAAACAAAGAAAAGGGTAGTGAACTGCTACGTGATATTTGTCCTCCTGTATGGCAGCGAATGCTAGACAATCTCCTCGAAGTTGAAAAAGAGACTTGAAGCAACAGAAATGTGGATCTACAGAAAGATGCTGAGGATACCATAGACCAAACATGTGAACAACGACTAGGTTTTGGAGACGATGGAAACAAAAAGGAAACATCAGAAAAGACAGCTGAAATTTCTGGGGTACGTAAATGAGAAAGGTAGGCTTGGAAAATCTGATACTCACAGGACAGATTGATGGAAAGAGGGACAGAGGAAAGCAGAGCGTAACATACTTGATGGATTTGAGTAAATGGATGATAGAAATGGTTTGGTAAAAATAACAAAAAGGTAAAATTTATTAAGAGCTACAAGGGACAGGAAGATTTGGAGGGCCATAATCGCCTACATCTTGAAGCAACACGGCACATAAAATTACCCTTATGTGCTCTCTCTCTCTCTCTCTCTATATATATATATATATATATATATATATATATACGCTGCTCTATCTCTGATAATGAGCAAAGAAGACTCTTAAATAATAAGTTCGATCCTCATTGGGAACTTAACAGTTGTGGCCATGAACCAAAGTGAATGCCAGTAAGTTACTAACGCTTTTAAGTAGAGTCGTTAACATTCCAAAATTGTTTGGACTTCTTTCATGTGTCATGCTCCTTCGGGATATAGGCGATCATGGTTCTCCACAACTTCCTGTCTTCATCCTCTGTCTATATTTCCGAGATGAGGTATTGTAACTATTTACATTGTTCGGACTGTTTTCCTCATATTTATTGTCATATTTACCACGTTTCGGCTGTTATACGCTTCAGACTTCTTCATGTGATATAATTTGGAATTTCGAACCGAACTCTTTATTTAATCCAATATTCTAGTTCCACGTGCCATGCCTTTTCTGGGTATCCAAGTTTCAATTATTTTCCTTTAGTAGCTCAACTCTCCAAGTTTTTTGTTCACCTATGGTAAAAACAATATTTACCGAGACATTAGGTCTATAAGTTTCAAAACTTCATTCGATAATGTCCCCAAAAGGACACATGGTTGCAAAAAACTTTGCCTTGTTGAAGTAATCCAGTGACCTAACCCAAAGAGTTGCGAATTCAATACCTGGCCACAGTAGAGGGGAACAATGAACGTGGAGAGTTGATTTACTCTGAGATATCAAGAGAACTATCTACCACCGTGGACTAAATAAGGGATTCGCTTTGAAATTCCAGTGTATATCACCTGAACAAGGCCGGTGCGTACAAGACCCGAAACGTCGTTAATATGACAATAAAGATGAGGACAATAGTCTTAAATAGTCTTAATTCCTGTCTTCAAACGCTTCACCACCTAACTGTGTTCACGCGCAGCCACACATTGTTTCGATTATTCAGTCCCTTCTTCCTTTAATATATCTTGTAAGTATTAAATTCTCTAGGCCAGGGGTCGGCAACCCCTTTTGCTGACTATGTGCCGAATTAGGGTTTTAAAATCATTCAATATGCCAACAGCATCTGTATTTTTTATACAAGTCAAGGTCAATATACCTATTCTACAATATATTTTATATAGTAATATATAGTATATATACTTTAGTATATATTAAAATTGAAACACTTAATATCTTCTTTGCGCGGTAGTAGTTATTGGTTCGGACTTTGCGGCTGTGTGCCATTAGAAATTGCTTGGCGTGCCGCGTGTGGCACGCGTGCTGTAGGATGACGACAACTGTTCTAGACCCTCTCTTAAGGCTATGTATGTATCACAGAAATTTCAATTGCCTTTTTCTGATTGTAAATTACTAAAACCTTAAAATTTACTGGTTGCTCCCGTGTTTTGTCTATGCTAAAGTATACTCAACATTTATTGGTAAATTGCTTCAAGTCTTTTCTTCATCTGGGAAGGGATTGTCCAACATTCACTGCTATTATAGGAGATTAGATGTTACTTAAAGGAGATTAGATGTTACTTAAAAGTACACTGCTAAGAACTCTTTTTGATTTCTTTATACTTTGCTTACTTTATGAGCGGCAACGTTTTCTAGTAATATGGGATTTGTAGCACACCTTCTGTCGCCTGTTTCTACACTACACGGATAATTAATTTGTTTGTATATATTCTGCCCACAATGTCCTTAGCATCCGTGGGTAGAACTACATTTCTGCCGCTACAAGTCTCTTCTTCATCTGTGAATATTCATCCAATATTCTCTGCTATACAGGTGACGAGTTATTACATAGCAGTTAGAATTCTTTTCTTTGATTCTAAAGGAATTTTCCTATAGTCCCCAAAGTATTTCGGCCAATCAGTAAAAAAGGGATCCTCTTCTTTCCTAAGAGATTTTCTTCCTGAAGAAGGTTAAGGAATGGATCGGCCATAATTTTGTGATAATGGCATCAGTATCAGAAAGATTAAGTTATCCGAACGACTATTTGACAAGCAACGGTATGACTGAAAGAAAAACGTTATTGCCTTTGGTTTAATGTTATAATAGAACGACACTGCAGCCGACTAATTTGGTTGGATGGACAAACATCAAACGTTCTATAAAACAGAATTAAGACTCTTTCAAAGAGGCGTTAATTTAGCACTAAAAATATTTCGACAGGTTTCATTATCTGCGATTTCGTTTTAACTCGAACAAAAAAATTCAGTAATCGATAAAATTATCAAAACGTTTATTTGACGCCACGTAACAGCTTCAAACGCACACTTCTGTCGACCCCTACAAAAGACGCCGCCGTTAATCATGAGGTGGGTGCCTCAACCTGAGGGAGGGGGTCAAGGTTATTGAAGCTGAAGACTAAATTGTAATAAAGACATTGAATGATAAACACTAAACCAATTTGTTTTTGTTTTTTTTTAAATGAGCAACAAAGGATGGGAGGTCGTGAAGAGCCATGATCGTCCACGCACTAAAAAAACTAAAGAAAAAAAGTGAGTTTGGTCCTTAAAAATGGTCATGAAAAATCCGAAATTAAATAACGCAGCAACAACATGCTAAGTTTGTTATTTGGAAGAAAGATGATTAGACTGAAGCTATGGGATTTTATTTAGTCTTTTTGGTCATGATGAAGGCATTTCACTATGACGTAAATGTCTAAAGAGTGCCTTAATAGCAAGGTCATCTACAGTAAATTTACGCTCTGGCTCTTACAACATTTCACAATTCCTGGCAGATCTTCTATTAACACAGTGTGGAATTAAAAAAAAAAACCTATTTGTGACTTACAAAAGTGATGGAAAGAAAAAAAAGATTCTAAATGAATTCAGCTAGATAAAAAAATTTAAATTCCCGGCACACCTCTGTCGTGCGCATGTGTAGTCCTACCAAGTAAACAAATTTAGTCTGATGAAGTCCTACAGGACGAAACGCGGCACAAGTAAATTTAAAGTACAATTTCCCTAATACTGTTCTTGAAATACTCAAATATATATCGTTATTATGTGTGTGTGTGTGAATCGGACGATATATATATATATATATATATATATATATATATAAAATCCAAGTCGTGCTATCGACGTTGGATATTATGTATGATTGACTCTCCCGTCGTATTCGACGTATGTGGGTCAAGCAGCTCAGTTCTTAGGAACTGACAGCCCAGACACCAGCACATGGTTATAGTGGTGAAGGCTTTGTGCAGAACCATCCTCATGAAGGGCCGAATACAAAGACCTTGTGCGCTACGTGCCACACGCTCCAAATTCAGAGTTATCCGTCTCCTAGACCAGTTGCCATCCAAGGCTATAGAACCTGCCTGTCCTGCTATTTAGCTGGAGGAAGAAATAAGATTCATACAAGGGTATTAGAACGTAAGTGAATGTAATGGATTCGACTGGAATTTGAACTCGGCTCTCCGATTCCTCAATCCGAGCCGCTATCCACTACTCCACTGTGCCTCCTTGATAGTATGTATATTCACTAATATACTCTATTTCATTGAGCACTGTATAACACCTAAGGAAGAAATATTTATACGTACGTGCAAGTATATGTGCGTGTATGTAGACTTTTTATCCTATCCATTCATATATATATATATATATATATATATATATATATATATATATATAGAGGTCATGACCACAAACAGCCTATTTACACACACACTACCTCCAAGCACCCAATCAGCATAAATAAGCAATCTAGAGGTCATGGCCATAGATAAACAGCCTATTTACACACACACTACCTCCAAGTACACAACCAGCATAAATAAGCAATCGAGATGTCATGGCCATAGATAAACAGCTTATTTACATACATACTACCTCCAAGCACTCAACCAGCAAAAATAAGCAATCTAGAGGTCATGATCATAAATATTTCTAGATAAAAGAAGCCGGGACATGGTTTAAAGTTCATCTGGTAAAATTGTTGGTTTTCTTTTTAAAGAGAAACCCCACTGGCTGAACAATTCGCTATTGAATGTGTCTATTACGTTATGCTCTTCTTTTCTCTGACTTCAAAGATCGAGTCAAATCGAAAGAAAATCTGATGTAAAGAGAAAAATATTTCCAGCATATTTTGGAAATGGTTTACTCCTGGGGTGGGCTTTGAACTATTTAAAAATACAACCCATCAACCCAGTTCTACGCTCTTCTGACTCGATTCATACGCCATGACTCACAAAATAAGAAAAAAGTTCCATATACTAATTAAAAAAAAAAAAGAAGAAGAAAAAAGCGTTACTACAGATCCATATATAAAGTGGATAAATGCGTTGGTTGAAGAAATACAAAAAGTGACGATCCAAAGAGTTATGAGTTCAATACCTGGCCACAGTAGAGATGAACAAAAAGAGTTGAGTTACGAAAAAGAAATAACTGAAAACTGAGATATCTAGAATAGGCATGGTATGTGAAACTAGAACAATTTACCTCTGTGGACTAAATAAAGGGTTCAGTTCGAAATTCCAACGAATATTTCCTGAAGAAGGCCGAAGCGTACAACATTGTGAATATGTCAGTAAAGATGAGGAAAACAGTCCGAACAATGTAAATAGTTACAATACCTCATCTCAGAAATATAGACAGATCCTAAAGAAGGCTTGGGCTTATAACGGCCGAAATATCGTGAATATAACAATAAAGATGAGGACAACAGTCGGAACAATGTAAATAGTGTAAACAGTTACAATACCTCATTTCAGAAATGGAGACAGAGATACTTATATCTAATTAATTTAGATTACTATGCCACAGGACCAAATTCAGGGAGAATTACATCAGATTTCCGTACTATTTTTTACGAACGGCTGAGAAATTTTATGAAATCAAATAAAAAAAAATAGTTTAACCAAATTTAATCTAAATCATATTGTCTTTGATATAATGGAATAACCAGTCACCTCCATGAATGATTACACTATAGGTAGTAAGTACCTATAAAGTTGACTGTCTACGAGAGACGGGGGGGGACGTGTGAAGAGTGAGAGAGAGACGACGCAAGCACGTCCGACTTTCCAATTAGTGGCACTCACTACTAGATTGACCTGTGTGTATAACTGTATCGTATTTCATATTGTACTGGTTGTGTACAATAAACCTTTCTTCTATTATCCACCTGGTATTAAGTATTTATTCCCTTAGCACGGAATATAACAGTCTTCATAACAAATGTTAATTGAACTCTTGAAACGTTCGATTATTCGCAATATTTTGCTCAAATTTCTTCTGGGGTGCGTTTTACCTTTCTTTAATCAAAAAAAAAAAGAAAAGAAAAATAAAAAAAAGAAAAAATTTTTTTAAAAGTATTGCATATTTCTTTCTTTACTCACTTTTGACAAATCTTTCTCACTTTATATAATTATGTATATTTTTCGGCCAGAAAGCGTAACTATTTCTAACAGATACTACACTCTTAGTTTTAGAGGAAAAAAAGCCTAACGTTCTTATAATCAAATAAGCAGAATGGTAGTATAGATCATTTTTTCTTTGACCGGACAAGAACTGACGTATTAACTGGGAGTGCGGACAAGATACCCACCCAGGTTTCTAAACAATTTAATAGTTTAACAGCCAGCATTGCCTACTTGCAACAACCCCCAAAGAAAAGATCAGATACATAACACCCACCCCCTATCTCTTCTCCTCTGCCAAGGTACATACTTCAAGGTAACCTTTGAGAAGTTCTAAATCGGACATGCCAGCGTAGCTGCACACCTTTGCTTACGTATATAAGTATTTGGAGGGAAAAAGGAAAGAAGGAAAAATATAAAAAAAGAAAAGGAAAATAAGAGAGAAACAAAGTGAGAGAAGGGAAAAAACAAGAAAAAAGAAAGTAAAAGAGAGTTAAAGAGAGAAATAGAGGGAGAAAGAAAGTAGAAAAAGAGAGAGAAGGGAGAAGAAAAAGAGAGAAAGAAAGAGTGAAATTTACTTATATACTTGTTTTTTATTTACACTATTTACATTCGAACTACTCTCCTCATCTTTGTTGTTATTATCACAACGTTTCGACCGTTATGCCTTCCGGCCTTCATCAGATGTATATAGATCAGGCTAACCTACAAGGAATTCTTAACTGAACCCTTTATTTAATCTATTCTATACACTGCCATATCTCTCTTTTAGTTCTTATTTATAGTACTGCTCAGTTATTGTTCGCTGAGTCCAAATATGCTCAGCCCGGCCCAGGGATTGAACTCAAAATTACTGTCACCAAACTCACGAAACAACGTTTTAATCAACTAGGCTATTGTAGGACCTAGCCTAGTGATTATTGTGATAAAAACAACAAAGATGAGGACAATAGTTTGAATGTAAATAATGATAATTCCTCATCCCAGAAATTTAGACGGAAACTGTTATTTGTCTCTATTTCTGAGATGAGGCATTGTAACTATTTATACTATTTACATTCTTAGGACTGCCGTCCAGGTTTTTATTGTTTCATTCGAAATTCTACGAATATCTCTTGAAGAAGGCCGGAGCGTACAACGTCCGAAACGTTGTGAATGTGACAATAAAGTTAGGGCAACAGTCCGAACAATATATAAATAGTGTAAATAGAAATTGTTATTTTTAATTTTTGTTTCTGCTTTGATTTTGAATTTTTTAGATAAATTAGAAATGTTAATGCTTTTAATATATATATATATATATATATATATATATATATATATATATATATATATATATCGGACACACTACTACCTCCTTGAGTAGATGACTTACGTGTCATTTATCTGACCATAGTGCCATAAAAAAACATTTATTAATCCATAATCTACAAGGACCCTTGAAGAAAATTCTGGTAAAAAATACAAGAATTCTATATAAATCAAATTATCAGAAACATTTCTACTCGAGAGGCTCTATATCAAACAATTCTCTCCCACCATCAACGTTACATTATTTAATAGTGGAAATGAGGCGTTGAAAGTTTTTTTTTTTAAAATGAAAATAAAAGATGCTCACGTGAATTCCAGTCTCGCGCGGCATGTGAGAGCTTAGAATGAACGGTCCTTTTTTCAAAAGGACAACACAAATATAATTTATAACGTAACAGTCAAAAAACGAGGAAAAAATAACAACACCAGAGACAAAACATCCTTGAAAATGGCTGTAGAAGCGGCCGAAAACGCTTGGGATCATAAAAATTATGGACAAATTTTATAATCCTTAATTCATACAAAATGAAAAAATGTTAGGATACTGAAAAAAAAAAACTTAAAAAACCTTGTCGACCGTATTCTATGAAAGATGTTTGAAAGAAAGGTTCCAGCCAAAATATACATTAATATATATATATATATATATATATATATATATATATATATATATATATGTATATGTATCTGGCAGTCTTGGGTGGCTAGCTAATTCCTGTTACAAAACCATGTTTAGGAGCGCATTTTGTGTTTTAACACATACAGAGTTAATATGGTAAACATGTGGTTTATACTGTTACTATGCAGAGTGGACCTTAATTACAGTTTCTGAGAGTCAGTGTATAGCAGGAGTTGAACATAGTCAGTGTGCTCGCACCCTCGGTCACGATGACTTATGACATCGTGCTGGCACAATCATCAATGGCTTCTGGACAGCTTAGTTTCTCCGATACTCACATACACGCGCTATGACTTCATATGAGCCGTCAAATAAAAAAAAAAATAAATAAGTAAATAAACTTCATATGAGCTGTCAAATAATAATAATAATAATAAAAGAAACTTTCGTTCGAAAAAATAAAGCTGACGTGGGTTTTAAGGAAATTGTTACAATGAAAGATGATTGGATGTTTCCTCATGATATTTAGTAATCTTCGTTCGTCACAAAACAAATAGTTTGGAAGGTTCTGTTACGTCAAAGGGGAACGCTTACCCACTTGATAAAGCTGTAATGAAAATTTTTACCTCGAAATTGCTGGTGGGAATTATATCAACCAGGAGACCGACTAAGATATTGAATAACCTTTGTTTAATTTGGTAACAGGACTAGAAGAGGTCAGAGGTCATGAAGGCCCGAATGTACTACAGTGGAAAGCGTCTATTACTGAATTCTTAAAGTTGTAGGAATTCCTCCCCAAATGGGTAATTTTAGATTTTTCCAGCGGTAATGTTAGTTCGGTGGCTTAATGGTTATCGGTTCGGATTGCGGAAT